>JAFFSR010000319.1:0-166305 GCA_017163975.1 Anastatus disparis | reverse complement strand
GAGTCCAACGACCAACATCAGAGGGATAAGGAAAACCAGGGCCGGAGATGTCACTGTCGAGTTGGGCTCAACTAAGGGTTTAGAGACCTTTAGTGCTTTCCTTAAGAGGACGGTGGGCAAACGGGCAACGTCCGAGGAGATGTGCCCCAAAGAAACGGTCGAGATCAGAGACATCGACTGTCTAGCTTCAGCAGAAGAAGTAGAGGCCGCTGTAAAAGCTGCTTTAACCGAAGGCCAACAGGAAGTAGGGGAGTTTAGCGTCTCACTGACCAACCCCAACAGCAGAGAGCTCCGCTTGGCCATTGTAGAGATGGAACAAGACCAAGCGGCGTTCCTGCTCTCTGAACTAGGATAAAGATCGGTTACACCAGCTGCCGAATCAGAAGTTGGCAAAGGGTTCAGCGCTGTTTTAGGTGCCTGAACTACGGTCACCAGGCGCGTGACTGCCGAGGACCAGACCGTAGCAAGATGTGCTACAAATGTGGCAAAGACGGCCATAAGGGATCGGCCTGCAAGGCTGCTGATGCTCAGTGCATACTATGTACCGAGCGGGAAGTAGACCCAGCAGAGCGGAAACACATCCCTGGGTCAGGTCAGTGCAGAGTCTTTCGCGAGACACTGAACCGAATCAAAAGCGCTAATGATGGGCCGCATAACGGTCCTCCAAGCCAACTTACACAGAAGCGACCTAGCTAACAGCCTTTTGACTCAAATCAAATTCGAAACAAAGGCTGATGTGCTCTTGATAAGCGAGCAGTACACAAACTGGACCGTTAAGACCTGGTTTAGAGACAAGCTTGGCACTGCTGCGATTTACGTAGACCCAAAGACCATCAGAGAAGACGCAAATGGAGCTGAAGAAGGCTTCGTATGGGTTAAAAGCAGAAACGTTACATACGTGAGCTGTTATTTTACACCAAACTCAACAGCAGACACGTTTAGGCGCCGTCTGGATCTGCTGGAAGACTCTGTCCGAAGAATGGAAGGTGACGTCGTCGTCGCAGGAGACTTTAACGCGAAAGCGTTAGAGTGGGGAATGCCACTGCAGGACAGCAGAGGAGGATACATCATGGAGATGGCAGACAGACTCGGCCTAACAGTGCTAAACACCGGAAGCACTCCAACATTCAGACGAGGAGCTAGCGGTACGATTCCTGACGTATCCTTCGCATCAGAAAATCTTTCACGTAAAGTGTCAGATTGGAAGGTGCTGGAGACATACAATGGAAGTGACCACCAGTACATCACATTTCAAATCCATGATGGATCCCAATCATCGAGGCGAAATGTCGCTAGACCAGTCAGATGGAACGTTGCCAAGCTGGACTCTGAGAAACTTGTCCAAGTACTGCAGCAAGGATCAGACTATCTACCGGACGCGACAACTGCCACCGGAAACGCCGACGCTGCAGAGGTTCTCGTAAAAGAGACGATGAGTCTCATTCACAGAGCCTGTGATGCATCTATGCCGCGCAAGGGATCGCGACATCATAAGCGTCCAGCGTATTGGTGGAATGACGAAATCGCTAGAACGAGGTCAGAAGCTCTTAGTCTCAGAAGATCATCACAGAGAGCAAGAAAGAAGAACTCACCAGCAGCAGATCTTTTGTCTGCGCAATACAGAGACGTGCATAAAAAGCTTCGTAAGAAGATCAATCGAAGCAAAGCACAATGCTGGAAAGACCTGAGCGAAGACGTCAACAGAGAGGTGTGGGGCTTGGCCTACAAGATCGTGACCAAGAAGCTTAACGCCGCCCCCACGTTGCCATTCGAAGAAGAGACCATGGCGAACATCGTAAACCACTTGTTCCCTACGCATCCACCACTCGAAGAACAGGAGAATACAGGAGAACCAGAAGAGATCCTGCTCTTTACAAGCGGAGAGCTACAGATAGCTGCAAGAACGATGAAGAACAATAAGGCACCTGGGCCTGACGGAATACCATCCGAGGTCCTTAAATGCATAGCGGTGAAAGCGCCATCTCTCTTGTTGAACATGTACAACGCGTGCCTCCAGATGGGTGTGTTTAGCACTCCCTGGAAGATTGCGCGTCTTGTGCTGATCAACAAAGGAAAGGAGGTGATCCCCGGCATCCATCGTCCCACAGGCCACTCTGCATGTTGGACGAAGCAGGGAAGCTATACGAGGGCTGCTTAAACCGCGATTACAAGGAGCTGTACAGGCGGCTGGCGATCTCGCTGACAACCAGTACGGCTTCAGGAAAAAGCGGTCTACCGTAAATGCAGTAGAAGAAGTAGTAAAGGTAGCAAAGAAGGATGGACTGGGAACCATCATTCCCGTCTTATTGCGTTTCTAGTCATGCTGGATACGAAAAACGCTTTCAACTCAGCAAAATGGCCTGACCTCCTTGCTGCGTTGAAAGAGTTTAATGTACCAGAATACCTTATGCGAGTGATACGAGACTATCTGAGAAACCGTATCCTCCGCTATGAAACAGAAGAAGGCTGGCGTGAAAAGACCTTGGCGCAGGCGTGGCACAGGGCTCGATCTTCGGCCCAGACTTCTGGAACATCCTGTTCGATGCATTACTCAGACTTGCAATGCCGGATGGGGTGAAAATGTTTGCGTACGCTGATGATGTCGCTTTAGTCATCTCCGCGAAAAACGTAAACATTGCCCAGCACATACTAAACACGGCGATGAGAAGAATTTCCGAGTGGATGGTGAAGCATGGTCTCGAAATAGCGATGGCCAAAACAGAAATCGTGCCCTTAACTTGGAACACATCAACATCGAGTTTCCCATGACAGTAGGCACAAACGTGGTGCAGACAAGAAGTGAGGTGACGTATCTCGGCATAAAGCTAGATGCAAAACTAACTTTTTGACGCACCTAAAACACGTCGCTAATAAAGCGATAAAGAAAACGTTGCAGTTAAGTCGTCTTATGGCCAATACCAGCGGCCCGAAATCAAGCAAACGACGACTTTTAATGACAGTCACGACGTCCATCTTATTGTACGGCTCTGAAATATGGGCTAACCAAATGAGAAAAGAGACGCACCGAAGCGTACTATCTTCTGTTCAAAGGAGAGGGGCTCTTAGAGTCACCAGCGCCTATCGCACTGTCTCGGGACCCGCGGTGCTAGTCATCGCAGGAATCATCCCGATCGAATTACAGGCGATGGAACGCAAGCAAACCTACGAACGGAAGAAAACAGAAGATGGAACTGCAATCGTTCAGAAAGAAGAAAGACAGGTGACCATGGAAACCTGGCAAAAAACATGGAATCAGATGGTGAAAGGCCGATGGACACACGTGCTCATTAGGAGCTGGCTCCATGGGTCGATAGAAGATACGGGAGGTCAACTATTACCTCACCCAGTTCCTTAGTAACCACGGGTATTTCTGCGCTTATCTCAGTAAAATGGGAAAGACCCAGAGCCCGGGCTGCATCTTCTGTTTCGCGGATCGCGACGATGCGTATCATACGTTTTTCGTCTGCCATCAGTGGAACGAAGAAAGACGCCAGGTTGAGAGGATATTCGAAGCGTTAACGCCAGATAACATTATCAGTGAAATGTTGTCGGCCAAAGAAAAGTGGGACGCTATGGCACTATTTGTCGAAAGCGTCCTAAGAAAGAAGAAACCGTTCTTAGATAGGGCAATCGAACTAAGTGCGAATGAGGAGCGGGGAGTCAGGCTTATACCTCACCATAACCTAGAGGCAGTAGCCGGTCCCATAGATTCGGGTGCGGAGGGTGACGACGAGGACTCGTCTTAAGGACGAGAACGAATCGTGCACCCAGGAAATGTTTGAGGAAGCAGCAAAAGCGCCAGCTTTGGCTGTGGTATGAATGAGTGTCGTTGTAAATAAGCGCGAGATTGAATGTTAGTATGAGTCAGACGCGGTAGAGAGGATAGCCCCACAAGAGGCATAAGATCCATCTTAGAACAGGAGAATCAAGACTGAAGAGAAAATTATGGACTGATTTTGCTCCTTTACAGAGCCAGTCCATACCATACCATATATATGCGATCGATTTATGCTCCCTTTACAGAGCCGATCGCCAGGCAGAAGATAGCCTTTTAAATCATGTTGCTTATTAGGCATAGATCTATATTATTGGAAATCTGTATATTTACAGAAGAAGTCAGAAGGAAAAGGTCCAAAAGACTTAGAACGCGGTGCCACCCTGAAGTAATGTGATAAACAGTTTCCGGGGTGGAACAAACGCCGTGAGTGATGATTGGAGAATCTCTTGCACGTCCAGTGACTGCATTTTTTTGCTATCATTAGACAGGCATGAGGATCGCGTAATTTTAGAGGTTTGCTAGTTTATCTAGAACCCCTCTCAACCGTCTGTACTCTGTTCCCGGATATATCCGAGCCCAGCGAACTGACGGCGGTCTGACAGCAGATTTTATTCGTTCAACCAATGGAAAAAAAAAAAAAAAAAAATTATTATTATTATTATTATTATTATTATTATTATTATTATTATTATTATTATTATTATTATTATTATTATTATTATTATTATTATTATTATTATTATTATTATTATTATTATTATTATTATTATTATTATTATTATTATTATTATTATTATTATTATTATTATTATTATTATTATATTATTATTATTATTATTATTATTATTATTATTATTATTATTATTATTATTATTATTATTATTATTATTATTATTATTATTATTATTATTATTATTATTATTATTATTATTATTATTATTATTATTATTATTATTATTATTATTATTATTATTATTATTATTATTATTATTATTATTATTATTATTATTATTATTATTATTATTATTATTATTATTATTATTATTATTATTATTATTATTATTATTATTATTATTATTATTATTATTATTATTATTATTATTATTATTATTATTATTATTATTATTATTATTATTATTATTATTATTATTATTATTATTATTATTATTATTATTATTATTATTATTATTATTATTATTATTATTATTATTATTATTATTATTATTATTATTATTATTATTATTATTATTATTATTATTATTATTATTATTATTATTATTATTATTATTATTATTATTATTATTATTATTATTATTATTATTATTATTATTATTATTATTATTATTATTATTATTATTATTATTATTATTATTATTATTATTATTATTATTATTATTATTATTATTATTATTATTATTATTATTATTATTATTATTATTATTATTATTATTATTATTATTATTATTATTATTATTATTATTATTATTATTATTATTATTATTATTATTATTATTATTATTATTATTATTATTATTATTATTATTATTATTATTATTATTATTATTATTATTATTATTATTATTATTATTATTATTATTATTATTATTATTATTATTATTATTATTATTATTATTATTATTATTATTATTATTATTATTATTATTATTATTATTATTATTATTATTATTATTATATTATTATTATTATTATTATTATTATTATTATTATTATTATTATTATTATTATTATTATTATTATTATTATATTATTATTATTTTATTATTATTATTATTATTATTATTATTATTATTATTATATTATTATTATTATTAAATGTTTTTTTATCATAATTAGCTTAGTTTTAGATGGCCGCACTAGGAGATGTGCCCCAAAGAAACGGTCGAGATCAGAGACATCGACTGTCTAGCTTCAGCAGAAGAAGTAGAGGCCGCTGTAAAAGCTGCTTTAACCGAAGGCCAACAGGAAGTAGGGGAGTTTAGCGTCTCACTGACCAACCCCAACAGCAGAGAGCTCCGCTTGGCCATTGTAGAGATGGAACAAGACCAAGCGGCGTTCCTGCTCTCTAGAACTAGGATAAAGATCGGTTACACCAGCTGCCGAATCAGAAGTTGGCAAAGGGTTCAGCGCTGTTTTAGGTGCCTGAACTACGGTCACCAGGCGCGTGACTGCCGAGGACCAGACCGTAGCAAGATGTGCTACAAATGTGGCAAAGACGGCCATAAGGGATCGGCCTGCAAGGCTACTGATACTCAGTGCATACTATGTACTGAGCGCGAAGTAGACCCAGCAGAGCGGAAACACATCCCTGGGTCAGGTCAGTGCAGAGTCTTTCGCGAGACACTGAACCGAATCAAAAAGCGCTAATGATGGGCCGCGTAACGGTCCTCCAAGCCAACTTACACAGAAGCGACCTAGCCAACAGCCTTTTGACTCAAATCAAATTCGAAACAAAGGCTGATGTGCTCTTGATAAGCGAGCAGTACACAAACTGGACCGTTAAGACCTGGTTTAGAGACAAGCTTGGCACTGCTGCGATTTACGTAGACCCAAAGACCATCAGAGAAGACGCAAATGGAGCTGAAGAAGGCTTCGTATGGGTTAAAAGCAGAAACGTTACATACGTGAGCTGTTATTTTACACCAAACTCAACAGCAGACACGTTTAGGCGCCGTCTGGATCTGCTGGAAGACTCTGTCCGAAGAATGGAAGGTGACGTCGTCGTCGCAGGAGACTTTAACGCGAAAGCGTTAGAGTGGGGAATGCCACTGCAGGACAGCAGAGGAGGATACATCATGGAGATGGCAGACAGACTCGGCCTAACAGTGCTAAACACCGGAAGCACTCCAACATTCAGACGAGGAGCTAGCGGTACGATTCCTGACGTATCCTTCGCATCAGAAAATCTTTCACGTAAAGTGTCAGATTGGAAGGTGCTGGAGACATACAATGGAAGTGACCACCAGTACATCACATTTCAAATCCATGATGGATCCCAATCATCGAGGCGAAATGTCGCTAGACCAGTCAGATGGAACGTTGCCAAGCTGGACTCTGAGAAACTTGTCCAAGTACTGCAGCAAGGATCAGACTATCTACCGGACGCGACAACTGCCACCGGAAACGCCGACGCTGCAGAGGTTCTCGTAAAAGAGACGATGAGTCTCATTCACAGAGCCTGTGATGCATCTATGCCGCGCAAGGGATCGCGACATTATAAGCGTCCAGCGTATTGGTGGAATGACGAAATCGCTAGAACGAGGTCAGAAGCTCTTAGTCTCAGAAGATCATCACAGAGAGCAAGAAAGAAGAACTTACCAGCAGCAGATCTTTTGTCTGCGCAATACAGAGACGTGCATAAAAGCTTCGTAAGAAGATCAATCGAAGCAAAGCACAATGCTGGAAAGACCTGAGCGAAGACGTCAACAGAGAGGTGTGGGGCTTGGCCTACAAGATCGTGACCAAGAAGCTTAACGCCGCCCCCACGTTGCCATTCGAAGAAGAGACCATGGCGAACATCGTAAACCACTTGTTCCCTACGCATCCACCACTCGAAGAACAGGAGAATACAGGAGAACCAGAAGAGATCCCGCTCTTTACAAGCGGAGAGCTACAGATAGCTGCAAGAATGATGAAGAACAATAAGGCACCTGGGCCTGACGGAATACCATCCGAGGTCCTTAAATGCATAGCGGTGAAAGCGCCATCTCTCTTGTTGAACATGTACAACGCGTGCCTCCAGACGGGTGTGTTTAGCACTCCCTGGAAGATTGCGCGTCTTGTGCTGATCAACAAAGGAAAGGGAGGTGATCCCCGGCATCCATCGTCCCACAGGCCACTCTGCATGTTGGACGAAGCAGGGAAGCTATACGAGAGGCTGCTTAAACCGCGATTACAAGGAGCTGTACAGGCGGCTGGCGATCTCGCTGACAACCAGTACGGCTTCAGGAAAAAGCGGTCTACCGTAAATGCAGTAGAAGAAGTAGTAAAGGTAGCAAAAGAAGGATGGACTGGGAACCATCATTCCCGTCTTATTGCGTTTCTAGTCATGCTGGATACGAAAAACGCTTTCAACTCAGCAAAATGGCCTGACCTCCTTGCTGCGTTGAAAGAGTTTAATGTACCAGAATACCTTATGCGAGTGATACGAGACTATCTGAGAAACCGTATCCTCCGCTATGAAACAGAAGAAGGCTGGCGTGAAAAGACCTTAGCGCAGGCGTGGCACAGGGGCTCGATCTTCGGCCCAGACTTCTGGAACATCCTGTTCGATGCATTACTCAGACTTGCAATGCCGGATGGGGTGAAAATGTTTGCGTACGCTGATGATGTCGCTTTAGTCATCTCCGCGAAAAACGAAAAACATTGCCCAGCACATACTAAACACGGCGATGAGAAGAATTTCCGAGTGGATGGTGAAGCATGGTCTCGAAATAGCGATGGCCAAAAACAGAAATCGTGCCCTTAACTTGGAAACACATCAACATCGAGTTTCCCATGACAGTAGGCACAAACGTGGTGCAGACAAGAAGTGAGGTGACGTATCTCGGCATAAAGCTAGATGCAAAACTAACTTTTTGACGCACCTAAAACACGTCGCTAATAAAGCGATAAAGAAAAACGTTGCAGTTAAGTCGTCTTATGGCCAATACCAGCGGCCCGAAATCAAGCAAACGACGACTTTTAATGACAGTCACGACGTCCATCTTATTGTACGGCTCTGAAATATGGGCTAACCAAATGAGAAAAGAGACGCACCGAAGCGTACTATCTTCTGTTCAAAGGAGAGGGGCTCTTAGAGTCACCAGCGCCTATCGCACTGTCTCGGGACCCGCGGTGCTAGTCATCGCAGGAATCATCCCGATCGAATTACAGGCGATGGAACGCAAGCGAACCTACGAACGGAAGAAAACAGAAGATGGAACTGCAATCGTTCAGAAAGAAGAAAGACAGGTGACCATGGAAACCTGGCAAAAACATGGAATCAGATGGTGAAAGGCCGATGGACACACGTGCTCATTAGGGAGCTGGCTCCATGGGTCGATAGAAGATACGGGGAGGTCAACTATTACCTCACCCAGTTCCTTAGTAACCACGGGTATTTCTGCGCTTATCTCAGTAAAATGGGAAAGACCCAGAGCCCGGGCTGCATCTTCTGTTTCGCGGATCGCGACGATGCGTATCATACGTTTTTCGTCTGCCATCAGTGGAACGAAGAAAGACGCCAGGTTGAGAGGATATTCGAAGCGTTAACGCCAGATAACATTATCAGTGAAATGTTGTCGGCCAAAGAAAAGTGGGACGCTATGGCACTATTTGTCGAAAGCGTCCTAAGAAAGAAGAAACCGTTCTTAGATAGGGCAATCGAACTAAGTGCGAATGAGGAGCGGGGAGTCAGGCTTATACCTCACCATAACCTAGAGGCAGTAGCCGGTCCCATAGATTCGGGTGCGGAGGGTGACGACGAGGACTCGTCTTAAGGACGAGAACGAATCGTGCACCCAGGAAATGTTTGAGATAGCAGCAAAGCGCCAGCTTTAGCTGTGGTATGAATGAGTGTCGTTGTAAATAAGCGCGAGATTGAATGTTAGTATGAGTCAGACGCGGTAGAGAGGATAGCCCCACAAGAGGCATAAGATCCATCTTAGAACAGGAGAATCAAGACTGAAGAGAAAATTATGGACTGATTTTTGCTCCTTTACAGAGCCAGTCCATACCATACCATATATATGCGATCGATTTATGCTCCCCTTTACAGAGCCGATCGCCAGGCAGAAGATAGCCTTTTAAATCATGTTGCTTATTAGGCATAGATCTATATTATTGGAAATCTGTATATTTACAGAAGAAGTCAGAAGGAAAAGGTCCAAAAGACTTAGAACGCGGTGCCACCCTGAAGTAATGTGATAAACAGTTTCCGGGGTGGAACAAACGCCGTGAGTGATGATTGGAGAATCTCTTGCACGTCCAGTGACTGCATTTTTTGCTATCATTAGACAGGCATGAGGATCGCGTAATTTTAGAGGTTTGCTAGTTTATCTAGAACCCTCTCAACCGTCTGTACTCTGTTCCCGGATATATCCGAGCCCAGCGAACTGACGGCGGTCTGACAGCAGATTTTATTCGTTCAACCAATGGAAAAAAAAAAAAAATTATTATTATTATTATTATTATTATTATTATTATTATTATTATTATTATTATTATTATTATTATTATTATTATTATTATTATTATTATTATTATTATTATTATTATTATTATTATTATTATTATTATTATTATTATTATTATTATTATTATTATTATTATTATTATTATTATTATTATTATTATTATTATTATTATTATTATTATTATTATTATTATTATTATTATTATTATTATTATTATTATTATTATTATTATTATTATTATTATTATTATTATTATTATTATTATTATTATTATTATTATTATTATTATTATTATTATTATTATTATTATTATTATTATTATTATTATTATTATTATTATTATTATTATTATTATTATTATTATTATTATTATTATTATTATTATTATTATTATTATTATTATTATTATTATTATTATTATTATTATTATTATTATTATTATTATTATTATTATTATTATTATTATTATTATTATTATTATTATTATTATTATTATTATTATTATTATTATTATTATTATTATTATTATTATTATTATTATTATTATTATTATTATTTTATTATTTTATATTATTATTATTATTATTATTATTATATTATTATTATTATTATTATTATTATTATTATTATTATTATTATTATTATATTATTAAAATATTATTATTATTATTTTTTATTATTATTATTATTATTATTATTATTATTATTATTATTATTATATTATTATTATTATTATTTTATTATTATTATATATTATATAATAATTAAAATTTATTATTTTATTATTATTTTTTATTTTATTATTATTATAATATATTATTTATATTATATATTATTTAATATATATATATATTATTATATTTTTTATTTTTTATTATTATTTTTATTTTATTATTATTATTATTATTATTATTATTATTATTATTATTATTTTATTATTATTATTATTATTATTATTATTATTATTATTATTATTATTATTATTATTATTATTATTATTATTATTATTATTATTATTATTATTATTATTATAATTTTATTATTTTATTATTATATATTATATATATTATTATTTTATTATTATATTATATTATATATATATTAATTATTATATATATTATTATTATTATTATTATTATATATAAATTAATATATATATTATTATTATTTTATTATTATTATTATTATTATATTATTATTATTATTATTAATTTATATATTATTATTATATTTAATATATTATTATTATTATATTATATATATATATTATATATATATATTATATTATATATTATTATTATTATTATTATTATTATTATTATATTATTATTATTAATATATTATTATTATTATTATTATTATTATTATTATTATTATATTATTATTATTATTATTATTATTATTATTATAATTTATTATTATAATAAAAAATAATTATATTATTATTATTATTATTATTATTATTATTATTATTATTATTATTATATTATTATTATTATTATTATTATTATTATTATTATTATTATTATTATTATTATATTATTATTATTATTATTATTATATTATTATTATTATTATTATATTATTATTATTATTATTATTATTATTATTATTATTATTATTATTATTATTATTATTATTATTATTATTATTATTATTATTATTATTATTATTATTATTATTATTATTATTATTATTATTATTATTATTATTATTATTATTATTATTATTATTATTATTATTATTATTATTATTATTATTATTATTATTATTATTATTATTATTATTATTATTATTATTATTATTATTATTATTATTATTATTATTATTATTATTATTATTATTATTATTATTATCAACCTCACCCTTGCCCGATCATTCATGTGCATAGATGAAGAAAATAATAAATTTGACCTCTACATGACCTTGGAGGGGTCAACCGCACCCCACACATAATACCTTATCTGAACGTAGAATCTCTTGCTCTTTTCGAATCCGTGATCAAAAATGGGGGTTCCAATTCAAAAAATCACTGTGACCTTCACATGACTTTGAAAATAAATCTCAAGGTCAAAACTGATTTCATAGAAAGATAGCTCCTATTGTCCCAAATATATTTCGTCTGAACAGTTTTTTTATACAACGCCAACTGTCGAAAATATCTCGGTGATTTCTTTAAAAATAGACACCCTGTATATATACTATGAGGGGTTCCCCCTGCTCGCTCTGCTCACCAACCTCCAATATTTAATTTAGTTTACGCCAAGAAAGATTTATTTATGTCAAAATATATGTTACGTGGACCACATGATCTAGAGACACTTTGTTATGATTCAAAAAATAGTAAATTTTTAAAAATTTATTCGAAAACGCTTTGTAATTTAACTATTTTCAAAGATAACGGTTTCCCAAAATACAAAAGTAAAAATAGTCAATCAAAAAACTGTTATTATAATAAAAAAATTGAAGAAAAACAAATGAAAGTTGATAACTCAATGTTAGTACCATATAATTCAACATTACGTAATAAATACAGTTGTCATATAAATATAGAATATTATGCATCCATAGTAAGTATAAGATCCCATTAATGTCTATAGTAATAATAAATTATTTATCTTTCACTTGAATCATTGAATCTATAAATTTTTTCTTTATAAATATATTTCTATATATTTCTATATTATTAAATACCGAGGTATATATGTAGGCGTACGACGCGACTAATAATTCTAAAAACTATTCCTTACACTATAATTTTTATAATTATGATAAATTAGAATTAAAATATGTATGCATCAATAAATATATTATAAGAATTCAAAATTTCAATTTAATCAAACTTTGAATTAACTACCCTTACCAGTATGTGGAATCGTAAACTTAGACCAACGGTACTTATATATCTTTTGAAATCAAATCGTATTATCATGCCATTCAAAAATATATTTAGATTAGACCCATTTTAATAGAGGAATTTTGTCATTGTTACTGAAAGAATATGTACTTAATAAAATAATCAATTCAAATATTACTATTACTACTATTATATCAAAGTAAAGAATTAAGACTTTTTTTTCATACGTGAATATCTTTTACATTATTGTCACATACGTCACATACATACACAAATACACATGCACATTTACCATAGACATCCGCACATACACACATATCCATTCACATACACTTACTCTTATACAGATACACACATACACAATATCCGTCACTCCATCTCCGTCATCGTCTCTCCGTCCCCATCTCTTCGTCTCCATCTCTCCGTCTCCGTTTCTCCGTCTCCATCTCTCCGTCTCTCAATATCCATCTCTCCGTTTCCGTCTCTCCATCTCCGCCTCTCCATCTCCATCTCTGCGTTTCCGTCTCCGTCTCTCCGTCACCATCTCTCCGTTTTCATCTCTCCGTCGCTCCATCTCCGTCTCTTCATCTCCTTTTCTCCGTCTTCATCTTTTTGACTCCGTCCCTCCGTTTCTCCGACTCCGTCTCTTTGTAATTACATTACTACTTATATATATTATTATTTTTATTTTAGTATATAAAAGTAAAGAATTGAGACTTTTTTTTCGTAAATATCTTTTGTATTATTGTCAAAGACATACATACACATGCACACGTGCACCTTTAACATACACATAGACACATACACATACATACACATACACATATACACATACATACACACATACATATACACATATACACATAAACACATACACAATATCTGTCACTCCATCTCCATGATATATTATCCATCTCTGGCTCTCCAACTACATTTCTCCGTCTCCATCTCCGTCTCTTGGTCTCCGTTTCTCCCTCTCCGTTTCTCCATAATTACATTACTACTTACATATATATTATTATTTCTTTATATTCAAATGAAGAATTAAGACTTTTTTTCTTACGTGAATATCTTTTGCATTATTGTCACATACATACATACACATACACACTTGCACCTTTAACATACGCATACATTCACATACACACATACGCATACACACATATACACATATCTATACACATACACCCATATACACATATCCATATACATACGCTTACTCTTATACACATATACACATACACAATATCCGTCACTTCGTCTCCGTCTCCTCTCTCTCTCTCTTCAAGTGAGTATAGTTAGCTGCCTGTTTGTAACGCTCTGCTTGTTTTTGATATTATTGCTGCTTAATCCTGCCTACAAGCGTTTTGTTACAGGTAACTTGCACGCTAAAATTGCAAGGCATTTGGTGAACAGAAAGGTTTTAGCTGTTTTTTGTGCCTTGCATTGGATTTTTTACTTTCTGTGGTGACATTTTTGAGGAGGTTATGTTGGATTGGCAGCATGGCTGAGAAATTTTATTGACTTTCACGCACCACTGGCTATTCCTGGTACTACTATTCGCCGTATTTCATATCAACCGTTAAGGAAGTTTTCCACTTAACCAACTACAGTAATCTGCATTCGACTATACGCCACGTTTTCTCGATCGTCACAGTGTAACTTGCACGCTAAAATTGTAAGGCATTTGGTGAACAGAAAGGTTTTAGCTGTTTTTGTGCCTTGCATTGGATTTTTTACTTTTTGTGGTAACATTTTTGAGGAGGTTATGTTGGATTGGCGGCATGGCTGAGAAATTTTATTGACTTTCACGCACCGCTGGCTATTCCTAGTACTACTATTCGGCGTATTTCATATCAGCCGTCAAGGAAGTTTTCCACTTAACCAACTACAATGATCTGCATTCGATTATACGCCACGTTTTCTTGATTGTCACAGTGCTTACTGCCTACATCTTTACCTCTGATTTTTAGGTTAGTGTTCTCTTATTGTTGCCACGATATGTGTGTATGCGATGGTTGTGTGTGTGGTATGTAAGTGTGAAATCATACGTTCTGCGCCTTCACTTCAATGTGCACATTGTAATAATCTTTACCATTTTACTTGCTGCGATTCTACTTGGTTCATAGGTGATTGTAGAATTGCTTGCTGTGCCCGTTCTAAGCGTGCATATAGGCAACGTGACACATGCATTCAAGGTTTTGCTGTTGGATCAGAGCGTGAATTCAAGCTCGAGAGTATCGCATCACCGCTTCCAGTAGGAAAAAGGGGCGTGGCTTCGCCTAATACATCTTTGGAACCGCTAGCTAGCAGGCGTTGCCCTAGCTTAGGTGGTAGCTCCTCACACTCTGATCATTCTATATTGCCGGGTGGGGCGTTTACGCCTACTTGTCCCTCTTCACCGTCGCAATACTTGACAGACGCTTCTCTGCCTTCTGTAGCCGCTGTGCTTGATAGTACGTCTCTTTCTCATAAGCATACTGAGTTGGCAGTTAACATCAAGATGAATAATGATACTAACTCTGCTGCTATGCCTGATAAAACTCCACCACCTTGGTTCTTGGAGTTTAAGGAAGACCTTGCTATTACTCTTGGTGAGATAACATCAGGTATTAAAGGTATTTCTACCAGAATTGGCAATCTTGAATTGGCTGTTAAGGAAGCCAAGGAGGAATGTGCCGCAAATTCTCGGCGTATTGAATCTCGTATTTTGCGCACTGAGTCTGTGTTGTCTCGTCCTTATAAGGATTCTTGTGAGATCTTGGTCTCGGGTCTGCCGTTAGAAATTGACTCACTGCGTATTGATAATTTTATGAAGATTCTCACTCCCATGGGACTCAATATTGATAGATCGCACTTTCTTAGTGTGCGTAAATGATTGCCTAAAACTGCTAGTGAGGATCAGAGCAATGACGAGGTTAACATCACTAAAAACTCAGTGGTGGTTCAGTGTTCACGCAGTCACGTCCGTGATCGTGTGGTCGGATCGGCTTCTAGATTGCATGATTTTCCATATAAGCGTATTTTTGGTTGTGGCGGCAACTCTAAAATCTTTCTGCGGGCGTTTATTGCCTAAAGAGGTATATTCGTTGTTGAAAAAGGCTAAGGCGGCTAAGAAGGATCTTAACTATGAGTGGCCTTTTGTCACCGATCTCAAGGTATATATGAGACACACGAAGGACTCTGTTCCTATTCTCATCACTTCTGAAGCTGATCTAGTTTCTTTAGCTCATAATCAAAAATAAGTTTTGAAAGACTCGCAGGTTGTTTCGTCCGATGTATTGTCCCCTAGTCACTTAAAAAATGTTTTTTCTCCAAATCCTTTAATTGATTATGTAAATGTTGCCCACGCAAATGTTAACCGCCTAAAAACTCATTTTAACGAAATTGAATTCCAGTGTAGGTCTAAGGCTTATGATATTTTTAGAGTCACAGAGACCTTTCTTTCGGATCTAGATTCCACTACCATCATAAATATAGATGGTTATGAGTTTTTCCGGTTGGCAAACCGGGTGGTGGTGTTGGTGCTTATGTTCGTGACACCTTTAAAACCAAAATGCTTCATCATCTGATCCTTCTTTTGATAACACCCCGGAATTTCTCATATTAGATATAAGTGTTGGTGCAAACTCTTCACTTTTCTGTATAGTTTATGTAAGACCTAAGGCTTCTTCGCTCGATAGTCTCTTTAATGTCCTATCTGAGCATACGTATAACTACAAAAATATTATAATAACTGGAGATTTCAACATTAATTTAAATAAGTCTTCATACTCGTCCGATGCTCTTCGGTCCTGTTTTGATTCTCTATCATTGTTTCTGGTACCCTCTGAGGCCACTCACCACGTTTTCACCTTGGATCATGATTCTCACACTTGGCTGGATTTATTTCCCTTAAACGTTAGGTCAGCTTTACTAGCATATGAAAAGTCAAATGCTCCATTTATTGCTGGTCATGACTTAATTGAAATTAAATTCAAGTTTTCTAAACCTAAAGGGATGTTAAATCTTTCTTAACTAGAAACTTTAGTAATTGTAATACTACTGCTCTTAAGCTTGAACTTTCTCAATGTCTATCTTCATGTTTTCCTGCGAGTCTATTATCTACTTTTTCTCCTTATGTATTGTCAACTCCATTATACTCTACTTACTTAAGTTCAATTACTTTACATCAACCTCTTTCTGAATTGGCTGAATCGAGTGGCCACCTTATTGATGCTAAGGTTACTAATTTTACCTCTAGTTTTGTTAAAGTCTTCGATAAATTTCGCTCCTGTTAGAGTTGTTAAAATTTTACCCAAGCGGAAACCATGGGTTTCTCATGATTTACGCTTACTTATGAAACGTCGTGGTAGCTACTATCGCTTGGCTCGGAGAACTGGTTCGGCAGATGATTATGCTCGTTTTAAACAATTACGAAATGAAGTCTCAAACTCTCTGTCTAAATCAAAAGATGATTATATAGCTAACAAGCTTTTATCTGCTCCTTCGGCCAAAAATAAATGGTCTGAACTTCGCAAGTTAGGACTTGCTTCAAATACTCTGCCGTCTCCTCTTAAATATTTTTCTTCATCGACGCTCTTAAAGCATTACACATTGGTTTCATCTATTAGCCCTGCTCTAACTAATGCTGACATTGACCGTGTCCTCTCCACGCCTCTTAGATCAGATATTCCAGTCTTTGATTTTACTCCAACTAGCTTAAATACTGTAGTAAATATTCTGCGTTCGGCTGGTTCTAAAGCTGTTGGTCCTGATTCTATTTCTGCTGAAACGCTTAAGCTTGTGGACAATTCCATAGCTGATGGTTTAACCTCTATTATAAATGACTCTCTTGTTCATGGGTATTTCCCGACAGCTTGAAAAAGAGCGTTCCTATTACCATTGTCTAAGCAGATTAAGATCGACAGCCCAACTCAGACTCGTCCTATTGCCGAACTATGTGAGATCTCTAAAGTTTTGGAAAGGGTGGTACACACCCAGTTTTCAGCTCATCTTGAGTCAAATCTTTTGCTTGATACTTATCAAACTGGGTTTAGAAAGAGTCATAGTACTCAAACAGCTCTATTACACTTGTTGGATGATTGTAGGATTGCTATCGATCGCCGTATGGTTACTTTGCTACTTCTCTTTGACTTCTCTAAGGCGTTTGATAGAGTTCCTCATGTTAATCTGCTTGTCAAACTACGTTCTATGAACTGCTCTGATACTGTCATTAAATGGTTTGCCTCCTACTTATCCGATAGATCTTATTCTGTGATGGATAACTTGAATAATACTTCTGAATGGTCGTTTGTATCGGTTGGTGTTCCTCAGGGTAGTGTCCTGGAGCCACTATTGTTCTTGGTTTATATAAATGACATCTATGATGTGTTGTCTTCATCTAAACATATACTCTTTGCAGATGACCTTCAAATTTATAAGTCCTTCCCACCGGTAAATCTGATAGATGAGGTAAATTTTATTAATCATGAGATTGCTACTGTGGTAAAGTGGGCAAATGATAATGGTTTGTTGCTGAATGCGGGAAAAACACAAGTCATAATCATTGATAGTGAACAGTATATCTCTCGATTGAAGGATAATCCTGCTCCTGATATTCTGGTTGGAGATACCATTGTTCCCTATTCTTCGGTAGTGAAAAATCTTGGTGTATGGATATCTTCCACTTTTGACTGGAATAAGCAAGTCTCTGCGACGATTCGTAAGGTACATGCTACTTTACGGTCGCTGAAATTTTATAAACATGCTTTGTCTCAGGATACTTGGAAACAACTCGTCGAGTCCCTTATTTTTCCGCATTTTGATTATGCAGCAGTCACTTACGATGATATTCCACAAACACTAAACTAGCGTCTGCATAGGGCCTTTAATGCTTGCATTCGTTTTGTTCGTGGTCACATAGGCAGCCGTAACAGAGTGACACCTTTCCGCCTTTAATATCGTTGGCTTTCGGTTCAAAATAGACGCCTATACTTGAAAATCTCCTTAACATTCAACGTGCTTGCTCATGGTAACCCATCATACTTAGCTACTAGGTTTGTAAGGCAACACATGAATGCGTCTGTGCGTTCCTCTGCTAGGTTACCACCGAGACTATTTATTTGTCCTAACGTTCGCACTGCTGCTATGCAGCATTCTTTTGTCTATTCTGCGGCTGACTACTTCAACAAAGAACTCTCTTCATTGGAGTCTTTTACTTCTGAAGATTTTCTCACTTTCAAACGTTATTTGTATGGAAGACTTCTATTGAGTGAGTGTGAATCGTGGCAGCATGAGATAAGTGCTGGCTGATCTTATCAGCTGGTCACTACACTGAGAAAAAAATTTAGTTGGGTCAATGAAATAAATTTAGTTATTAAATATTTTGTTGATAAAAATTAATTTTGATTGAAGTAATATGCAAAGTTATTAAATCACTGAAATATTTAGTTGGGATAAAAAAAATGATACCTAAGTTAAAAAAAAATAAATATTTTTTCAAAATAAAGAAAAATTTATTGTTTTGGTTAAATTATTTGATTGATTTAATCAAATCAATTTCATTAAGGCAGCTGATAAAATTTTATAAAATATTTATTTGTAACAATAGAATATGTTTGTAAATTATCTATATGTTTTGTTACAGTAATTAAATATTTATTTTAGTAAATCGTTTGTTAAATTTACAAAATCTTTTATAACAATAAAAAAATATTGGTCAATCATCAATATAATATTTGCTTGAATTAACTATTTATTTTATTATTTCTATCAAGTTGTTATTGAAACAAGAATATAATTCACTGATTTAATTAAATATTATATTAACACTTCCATTAAATTACTTTAATGTTCAATAATGTATTAGATTATCTTAATGAAATATTTATTAAACCAAATATATTTATTTTATTATTTCTATTAAATTGTTATTGAATCAAGAATATATGTCACTGATTTAATTAAATATTGTATTAACACTTCTATTGAATGACTTTAATGTTTAATAATATATTTGATTATCTTAATGAAATATTTATTAAACCAAATATATTTATTCTATTATTTCTATCAAGTTGTTATTGAAACAAGAATATATTTCATTGATTCAATTAAATATTATATTAACACTTCCATAAAATTACTTTAATGTTCAATAATATATTTGATTATCTCAATGAAATATTTATTAAACCAAATATATTTATTTTATTAATTCTATCAAGTTTTGATTGACATAAGAATATACTTCACTAATTCAATTAAATATTATAATACTTCTACTAAATTACTTTGATGTTTAATAATATATTTAATTATCTTAATAAAATGTTTACTAATTCTAACGTATTTTTATCAAATTTTGATTATAAGAAGAATATATTACATTGATTTAATTAATTATTATATCACCTCTATTAAATTACTTTACTGTTCAATAATATATTTAATTATATTAATGAAATATTTAATAATGTCAAAATTATTGTTTTATTCTTTCAATAAATTTTGAATAATAACAAAAAGATATTTCATTGTTTTAAATAAATATTGTATGACTTATATTAAATTATTTCACTGGCCAATGAAATACCTAATCATTTTAATTCAATATTTAGTTGCTTTGATGAATGCGTTTTTTCTCTTTATGAAATATATGATTGATTCTATGAAATATCTTATTGTCTTTTACTCAAATAATTTCATTGCTATATTATAATTAATTGGATGCATTAAATTAATTTAATTTTCAATTGATTCAAATATTTGATTTGTTTTGTTCTATAAAATTATTTTATTACTTTTATTATTTAATTATATTGCGTCTATGAAATCAGTGATTAATTGAATTAATTATTATTTTTAACAATTAAATATTTTATTATTTATGTCCCAATTAAATATTTTGTTGTATTAATTAATTTCTTCATCAGATCGATTAAATAATTATTTGATTATCTTAATGAAATATTTATTGAAACAAGCAGTAATTATTTAATAACATATTTACTAAATCAAATGAAATATAATGTTAAAATTAATATTTAATATTATTGAAAAATATTTTTTTGTATATGTTATCATCCTTTATACTCAAACAAACTCATGTTTTAAATACGTGTCTTGCTAAGTGAATAACTTAGCAAAATATGTACTAAAGTTAATAAAAATTACAGAGAAATCTGATTAAATACTTGTTAAAATCAAGTGAATCCACTATTTGATTCAACTACATAATTTATTTCATTCAAATAACACATATTTGAACTAAAAGAAACATTTATTGTTTTAACAAAATCATTTAGTTCGATGGTTTGATGATACTACCGCTTGGTGGCGTCGTTAATTTTCAATCTCGCAAGCGGTAAGAGGGCTTCTAAGTTGATATATAAGGAAGTTAAAAATCCAAGATATATAATACGTAAATTGTAATGCGAGCGAAATTTATGTTAGATTTACTGCGTGTGCGATCACTGTATAAAGCATACTAATGTTAGTATGTTAATAATTGTTATTCTTTACCATATAAATAAATGGAATCATATTCACCTGTCCTTTAATGAGTCATCAATACATTGATGTTAATAAATAAATATAAATCACTGAAAGCAAATACTGTTGATTAAAGACAGTATTTGTTCGATTAAAATATCTATAAATCGAATCAATTAAATATTTTTTTACTTTGAAGAAATATTTTATTTGTGAAACCGAATAATTAATCAATTTTTAGTTAAGACAATGAATTTATTTTATTAAATATTAAAATTTTATTAAATTAAAAATATTCAATAAATTAAACTTTCATTTGAAAATATAAAATATTGAACTAATTTAATTTCAATATAACATTAATATGATGAAATAATTAATTAGAAAAACAAATGGACATTTTAATTGATAATTTTTTTTATTAAAACAATGAATTAATTTTATTGAATCAATCTTCGCGACATTTAATAAGTCAAATATTTAATTGAAAATACAAAATATTATTTGATTTAATTCCAATATGTATATTAATGTAATGAAATAATCAATTAGAAAAATAAATGGGCATTTTAATTGATAAAATTTTTTATAAAAACAATGAATTAATTTTATTGCATCAATCTTCGCGACATTTAGTGAGTCAAATATTTATTTGAAAATCCAAAATATTATTTGATTCAGTTACTACACGCATATTGATGTAATGAAATAAGCAATTAGAAAAACAAATATGCATTTGAATTAATAAAAAATTTTTTTAAAACAATAAATTAATTTTATTCAACCAATATTTGTGATGTTTAGTAGAATCAAATATTTATTAAAAAAAAATGAAATATTTATTTGACTCAATTAAAATATTCGTATTAATGTAACAAAATATTTTATGTGCCACCCGCACCTAAGGGATTTCATTGATTCAATTAAGCCTTACTTAATCCAACTAAATTTTTTTCTCAGTGTATTAATGGCATAGCGTCTTGTGATTTACTAGCTATACGCATTTTTGTCCTAATACACTTTTGTTTGTAATTATTTAATTTTAATTTTAACTAGAATTAAAACTTATGTTAGTTACCTGTAAACACTTGAATTTAAAAATTTTACGAGCATACTATACTCACTTGTTAATCTACACTATTCTTACTATTATTTTTTGCTTTCATTGTTAATTGATTTGAAATATTAATTTGAAATATTATTATTATTGTTATTTGTCGTTGTATTCTCTTATTGTGCCAGACAGGGTGTTTACCCCAAGGCCAAATAGAGTTTGTCTATGTCTATGTCTATGGCTCCGTCATCGTCTTTCCGTCTTCGTCTCTCTATCTCTGCCTTTCCATCTCTGTCTCTCCGTCTCCGCCCCTTCATCTATGTCTCTCCATCTCTATTCCTACAACTCCGTTTCTCTGTCTGCCTCCGTCTTCGTTTTTCCGTCTTCGTTTCTCCGTTTCCGTATGTCCGTCTCTCCGTAATTACATTACTACTTATATATATTATTATTATTTTATTATATTAAAGTAAAGAATTGAGATTTTTTTTCGTGAATATCTTTTGCATTATTGTCACATACATACATACACATACACATATGCATCTATAATATACTAGTTATATACGTAACTTGGGCGTACGAATGATGAATATGGACAAGGCGAATATTTGTCAAATGCGTAGTAGGTAGTTAAGAGCGCGCAAAGTGCGCCCGACACTGACTACTGCTCAATCGACAAATATTGGTCGAGACCATGTTCATCCTTCGTACGCCCAAGTTACATAGATAATTTTATGTCGTTGTAGACCAAATGAGGGACTATAACAAAATTAATTTAAAATTAAAAAAAACACACACACAACACACTACACATTAGATCCAAAATATTAATGCGTTCGATTGAATAATTTCAATTGAGTCGCTACAACATTTTTATTTACGTAACATTTTTTTTTATTAATTTGATTTATTTTTATGTTTTTAACATTAATAAATAATATATCAATGTTTTCTTAGAATTTTTTGATAATACGTCAAAATTAATTGCTGTCACTCTTTTATTTGTTTTTCATTTGTAAACATATATCTTTAATTTTTTCGTATCGCTGTTTGCATAACCCAAAATTTTTTTATGGTCGAGAAAATGTGAAAGTCAGTTGTGAGCATAGGTGCGCTCGCGTCATACGGTCTACCTAAGTTGACTTGTCTAAACACATATATAATCCATACGACTCCAGGTTCGTGTGGAAAGGTTCTATACGCCACTGAAAGCATATAGAAACATTTGAACATAGTTAGAGACGAGCCAAAGCGTACGCGATACAAATTTAGCTGGGTCTATAGATATTGAGCCGAATTGGGCTTACGACGACATAAACACATGTACACATACACACATACACAATATCCGTCACTCCATCTCTGTGATCGGCTCTCCGTCTCCGTTTCTCCGACTCCATCTTACCATCTCCGTCTCTGCGTCGCTGTATCACCATCACCGTCTCTCCGTCTGCGTCTCTCCGTCTGCGTCTCTCCGTCTGCGTCTCTCCGTCTGCGTCTCTCCATCACTGTCTCTCCGTCTCTTTATCTTCGTCTCTCCATCACCGTCACTCCGTCTCCATTTCTCCGTCACCGTCACTCCGTTTCTCTGTTTCCGTCCGTCAGCCTCTGTCTCTTCGTTTTTCTGTTTCACCGTCTCTCCGTCTCCGTTTCTCTGTCTCTGTCTCTCCATCTTCGTTTTTCCGTCTTCGTTTCTCTGTCTTCGTTTCTCCGTCTCCGTTTCTCCGTCTCCATCTCTTCGTAATTACGTTACTACTTATATATATATATATATATATATATAATTTTATTATATTGAAGTGAAGAATTAAGGCCTTTTATGCTTACGTGAATATTTTTTGCATTATTGTCACATACATACATACACATACACACGTGCACCTTTAACATACACATACACATACATACATATACTTATACACACATATTCATATACATACACACATTTACACATATCCATACACTTACACCCATATCCATACATATATACCCATATCCATACACATATACACATATTCATACACATACACACATTTCCATACACATATACACATATCCATACACATACACTTACTCTTTCACACATACACAATACCCGTCACTTTGTCTCCATCTCCCTCATCGTCTTTTTGTCTCTGTCTCTTCGTCTCTGTCTCTGCCTCTCCGTCCCTCCATCTATGTCTCTCTGTCTCTGTTTATACGACTGCGTTTCTTCGTCTATGTCTCTTTGTCTCTGTCTCTCCATTTTCATCTCTTCGTCCCTCTGTCTATGTCTCTTCGTCTTCATCTCTCCGTTTTCGTCTTTCCGTCTATGTCTCTCTGTTTCCGTCTCTCTGACTTCTTCTCTCCATCTCTTCGTCTCTGTGTCTTTATCTTTCTGTCTCAGTTTCATCATCTCCGTCCGTCTGTCCGAAACACATGATTAAAAAGAATGAATTCCCATCATATTTTTTCATTAATTCAAATGGAATTCAGTAAAACAAATTTTTAATTTATCATGATGATACGATTTGTATTTAAACAATTTTTATGCTTATTGGAACATTAATTAATTGCTTTTCTACAAATATATAAAAACTAAATTTTAAAGAGAACTGCAATATAAAAATTTAGGAATTAAGGCAATTTTTTTTATTTAAAATTGGCTGATTTCTTCATATTTATATAATATATGAAAATTTAACCGAGCAACGTTAGGAGCGAGGTAAATTAAGCTCGTAAAACATTAAAATCAAGTTTCTTTTATCAGTCAATCCATTAAACTACCATATTGAATATTAATAATTTTACTCTCATTAAATTTTAATTAAAACAGAAATCTTAATACTTCTATTAGTAATTAAATTTATAAACATTTAATTTATTTAAGTGTAAACAAATACAAAAATTTATTGTTAAAAGATTGATTTTAATAACAATAAAGACGATTCCTCGCCGTCACATCATAGCATATTCGTGCAGAATGTGACATAAATGATTCCTAATAACATAGATTAGTAACTATAGAATATATTTAAATAAATATATAAATACACTATTATTACAAATAAATAAATACACTTTAATTATTTATAAATATGTGATTATATTAATTTTTTTATTGAAAATTTATGTATTTCTTCTATTAGGGATAAAATAGAGATAGGATGAAAAATATATTACATTGCAAGCGATGAATATTATAAATTAAAATATGCAAGTCATTTATGCATTACTTAATTGTTTATTAAAAAATTATTCAATGTTCGTACATAAATTAAATTTTTATTCCAATTGAAATAAAAATTATATGATTACACTTTAGCTTCAGTAGCTTAAGCAATAGTATTCATCTACAAAAGTTAATTAATAAATGAACTGATGATATTTTTTATTAATACATGGACTGATATTATTCTTTGATATGTTTTATATAATGCATACTCTTTTTCATACCAAAGAAATTTGACTTATCTTCTTTTCCTTTTTTTTTTGTCGTATATATAGATAAAACGTAAATAGTTCATTAATTAATTGTTTTTTATTAAAAAAAATATTAAATGTTTCAATATAAATGGAATTGTTATTCTAATTAATTCTATTTGATTTACCTTTAGCTTCAGTAACTTAGACAATAGCATTTATCTATCAAAGTTTATTAGTAAATGAACAGGTGATATTTTTTTCAATTTAATGAAAATGTTAGTCACGATTTAATTTAATGTCCTGATATAAGTTAATATGTTACTTAATTAATCGTCTCTACATATGAATTGAGGAATAAGGACGATGAGTTATGGAAGAGCTAAAACAACGTAAAATAATGTTAAAAAACAGAGAAAAATTTGAGGATTTCTGATGGATTACCTAAGGAAGAGTTAAAATTACATAAAATAACGTAGAAATAACGTAGAAATAACGGGAAAAAGTTGAGGATTATTTAGGGAGGTGTGAGGGAGGAGGAAATGAAGAAGTGAGGAGGAGAAAATGAAGAGAAAATGAAGAGAAGATAATAAGAGGAGAAAAGGAAGAGACAAAAATAACGTAAAAAAAACGGAAAAAAATGAGGATCAAAATACGGTAAAGGGAAGAGAAAAAGAAGAGAAGAGGAGGAGCTTGGTCGTAAAAATTTTCCTTACAGCTATATAATATATATATACACGTATTAAGTGTTAATATTCCAATAAGAAACGAAAAGGAAAGGAAATAATCTAAATAAATTTATTTTATCTAATTAATTTAATGTAAATAACGCAAGATGTTAAAAGCAGATAGAAGGCATATATAGAATACACAATATATATATTGGATGTACATATATATATGCTGTAGTAAGCAGTAGAGGGCGTCGTATGTAGTGGGCTAGTCAAATAGGTATTGAGGTCTCTTATAGTTGCGCTCGCAGCGCTGCTGTATTTTGTTTGTGATATTTCGTACTAAAGTATATTTGCTGTCAGCTTATTTCCCCGGGGATATATGAACAAGTAATATATCCCCGGGGAAATACTCAATATGCTATAGTAAGTTGGGATACAACTAAACTCTTCAGTACGAAGTGAGCGCCGATGTGTTTGGAAAGGATAGTAGTGTAAACTTGAGAACATAAACAGGCGCGTTAGACGATCGGCGCCGCATAGTTAAGTCCCGCGCTTATTCAAATTTCATAATGGTCTTTTTCGTATTAAATACATTTTTAAAAATATACATTAAATAAATAATGGTTCATAATGATTTATTAATAATAAAATTTAGAGTTAATAGTGAAAAAAAATCACAGTAAAAGTGATGCAGTGAAAAAAATTGAATAAACATAAAATTTGTAAAATTGTAAGAGAAATAAAAAAATTTTTAAACTTTTCAGTTATAAGTTTGTACATTCATATTTACAAGTACAAACAAACATAACAGAAGAAAAGATTTTATAAACAGATGTATCTATCATATTTAGTAAATCAAAGAAAAATATTGAAAATTTGTGTATCCCAAAACAGTAAGTATCGCTTGCTTTGTTTCTCGAAGCGTCACGCGACATGTGGCACTTGCGCGCGCAGACGAGGCTGTCTGTTCCACGCTTCTTTAAATTCTACGAAATTGCTTCTTTCACATTTCATAAATTCATGATATATATATTGAAAAATTGTAAAAAATGTATTTAATTATATATTTATAATTTTATTGTTCCTCTAACTGCTTACAACAGCATTAAATAATCTACGCAACATGTGACGTACGTCGGGAAAATATTTGCAGGATTAAATGTTTTTAAAGCGCTTGCGCACCCGAGACTTTCTGCTGCTCGCGCAAAAAACATTGACCCCTGCCAATATTATCCCTTCGTACGTCACTTGTTGCGTATATTATTAATATCTTGATGACTACATATATTAGGTAAAGTAATATAATATTAATTGAATTGATAAATTATTCGTTAAATGATTTTAAAATTAGATTCTTAACAATTTATTTAATATAGAATGTTCCCAGTACGGAAATTTATAATAAGGTTGTTGGAATTTTGAATTTTGTCATTGACTCAAAATTGAGTTATAACTTAAGATTTAGCAAAAATAACAAACTAATAATTAGACGGTCGATTCTACACAAATATCGTAAAAAAAATAAATAAATAAAAATAAAGAAAAAAGAAGTATAAGGTAATCTAATAGAAATAAATAATTTATGTTTGAAATAATAAGGAAAAATGTAAAGAAAAACAACCGTTATAGCTAATTAAATTTCAATTTTACTAACTAGGAGAGTGTCACACCTCCGGATCACGGATTTTGCTCAAACTTCGGGATAAGTTTTCAGATGATAAAATATGAAAAAAGCTAAAGTTATAGTCATAAACACTCAATATTTCCCTAGTTACAGGAAATTGAAGAAAATCACTAAAAAAGTTACTAGATTTTGAAACGTATATAGTTCTTTAGCATTGATAGCTAGAAGCTTAAACCTTTTTTTAAATTAAAGCTGAGCTTAAATCCTTTTCAAATAGTAGTTATAGCATGTAAAAATATTATTTTTTCCTAAAGTTATAGCGTAATAAAGATTGGTCCTGAATTTTTATTTTAAAATATTAATTAATAATAAAAGCTAAAAATCCTGAGGTGTGACACTCTCCTAATAAGTTATAAAAAAAATTTGACTTTTACATAAAAATTGTAGAAACTCTTTAGAATTTTCAAAAATATGTATTTAACAGCATTTATTTAATAAACTTTTCGTATGAACTACCAATTATAAATAAAAACTATTCCATGAAATCCTATTAATGATGAGACTCATTTGGCCTGGGTATAATAGAATAGTATAATATAATGAAAACTACTCTATGGTTAAAATACGAATTATTCTTTCAGTATGAGTGAATATTATTATTATTATTATTATTTTAAATGTTTTTGAGTATCTATTGTTAAAGTAAAAAGAGAAAAGTTTCAATAAATTACTATTGATATAACATAGGTATAATTTAATATATAATACATGTATGATCACATACATGTATATAAATCCATACATATAATCTATAAGGATATGTTGTTTAACATTAAGCTTTGTTGAATTGAAATATTATTATTTTACTATTTCTAACTTATATTGACTACGTTAGAAAAAATTGTTATTTCTCATTATAAATATATTTACTTACTAGGAGAGTGTCACTACTCCGGATCACGGATTCTGCTCAAACTTCGGAATAAGTTTTCAGATGATAAAATATGGAAAAAGCTAAAGTTATAACCACAAACGCTCAATATTTCCCTAGATACGGGCAGTTAAAGAAAATTACTAAAAAAGTTACTAGATTTTCAAACACTTATAGCTCTTAAGCATCGATAGCTAGAAGCTTGAAACTCTTTTGAAATTAAAGCTAAGATCAAATCCTTTCAAAAAAGTAGTTATAGCATATAAAAATATTATTTTTTCCCAAAGTGATAGTGTAATAAATATTAGGCCTGAAATTTGTTTTTAAAACATTAATCAATAATAAAAGCTGAAATTAAGTGCAATCTTTATTACGCTATAACTTTGGGAAAAAATAATATTTTGATATGCTGTAACTACTTTTTCGAAAGGATTTGAGCTCAGCTTTCATTTAAAGAGAGTTTCAAGTTTTTAGCTATCGATGCTTATGAGCTATAAGTGTTTGAAAATCTAGTAACTTTTTTAGTGATTTTCTTTAACTGCCCGTATCTAGGGAAATATTGAGCGTTTGTGACTATAACTTAAGCTTTTTCCATATTTTATCATCTGAAAACTTATTCCGAGGTTTGAGCAGAATCCGTGATCCGGAGTAGTGACACTCTCCTAGTTAGTAAAGTTTGATACGAATTATTGTCATAAATTTTATTCAATGAGTTAGTTGATCTTGATGTAACTGGATCAGCAGTGGAAGGCTGACATTGTATTTTTGATGACAGAGTTCATTATTAGAAATATTTTTTATTTTTCTTATTTTTATATTAATACCTTAATTGTATTAAATGTTAAAAAAATAGAGCAAATGCATTAAAATCCTATATTATATTAGAGTGAAACCACTTTTTTTCCGTTTCTCCGGTTCTCCAGTTTTCCGATTCTCCGGTTCTCCGGTTCTCCAGCTCTCTGCATTTGTTAAATGTGTCTAATCTTTTGGTAATAAAAGTAGCAATTTTTTTTGGCCCTATATAATAAGTCCTCATTAGTCATAAGCATCTTTTTAGGCCATATTTTTTTGGGACTTATATTTTTTTGGGCCCAATAATTTTTTGAATCTTATATTTTTTTGGGCCCAATATTTTTTTTTAATTTATATTTTCTTGAGTTCTATGATTTTTTTGGGTCCTATATTTTATTTAGCTCTATATTTTTCTGGGTCTTATATTTTTTTGGGCCCAATATTTCTTTAGCCTCTATATTTTTTTGGGCTTTATATTTTCTTGCGCCTTATATTTTTTTGGGCCTAATATTTTTTTCAGCCCAATATTTTTTCGATTCTTATATATTCTTGGGCTCTATATTTTTTAGGCCCAATATTTTTTTGAATCTTATATTTTTTTAGGCCCAATATTTTTCCATGCCGAATATTTTTTTGGTCTCTATATTTTTTTGGGCTCTATATTTTTTTAGGCCTTATATTTTCTTTGGCCCTATTTTTTTTGGGCCCAATATTTTTTTGGTCTCTATATATTTTTTTTGGTCTTTATATTTTGGGCTTTATATTTTTTTGAGCCTTATATTTTTTGGGCCTTATATTTTCTTGGGCTCTATATTTTTTGGGCCCAATATTTTTTCGATTCTTATATACTATTGGGCTCTATATTCTTTTAAGCCCAATATTTTTTTGAAATTAATATTTTCTTGGGTTTTATAATTTTTTTGGGTCCTATATTTTATTTAGCTCTATTTTTTTGGGCCTTACATTTTTCAGGCCCTACATTTTTTTGAGTTCTATTTTCTTTGGGCCTTATATTCTCTTGGGCTCTATATTTTCTTAAACCCAATATTTTATTGATTCTTATATTTATTTTGGCTCTATATTTTGGGCTCTAAATTCTGCCATAATAAACTAAATTTAACAGAATTTCCAATAATTTTCATACGGCTTCCATGCCGTACAATTGGTAATGTTGGCCTGAAATCTCCTGATACAATTACAGTTTTACCACCACAGTTTTGTGAAGAGTTGGTTCACATAGCATAAATCTTGAAAAAGACAATCAACTGCTTCAAAAGCAAATTTTGAAGTCATGGATATTTCATCCCAAATAATTAATTGTTTGCCTTCTGCAGAATTAGGCTTAACATCACAAGTTGTACAATCTGTTATATTTAACGGTAGTTTAAATGTTTTATGCACGGTTTTTCCATCGACTAATGAATCTGCTGCTATACCTGTCCAAGCTATACATAAATGATGTATAGTATTATGTTTAAAATAAACTATTAAAACGTTAAGTAAATAACTTTTTCCACTTCCACCTGGTCCATCTATAAAAATATATTTTTCTTTACTTTGGTTGTTTAAACTTTTTATAGTAGAGTTGAATATTTGCCTTTGTTTATCACTTAAAGAATTTATTTTCATTTCTTATCCATTAAGAATATTATTATTATGATTCAAAATTGTTTGATTATTATCTTTTTCTATGAATGTGCTCATGTTAGGTAAATTAAAATCGTTCAAAGAAAATCCATTGACTTGTGAATTATTTTTAATAAAATTCAATGCAAGATTTTTACCTATATTTTTTTCATATTTAGGATAGTATAACTTCTCTTTATATTTTTCATATAAATCTCGTGCATTTATAGGATTATGAAAAACACAAATGAAAGCAAATAATTCATAGAGATTATAAAGAAATTCTGTCGAAGATGCTTCTTATAAATATCTATCCTATTCTTCATTTTCATTAATTAATTGTTTTGCCTTACCTGCCTTATAAAACAAATTGTACATCACATTATCAACAGCACGCAAAGCTTCAAAAGATGTGGCTCCTTTAACATGTAATAGTAATAACCTAAAAAAATAACGTTCTTTATCTTTCGGATTTACTAACTAGGAGAGTATCAGTCCTCCGGATCACGAATTTTGCTCAAACGTTGGGGTAAGTTTTCAGATGTCAAAATATGAAAGGAAACAGAATTTTAGATCCCAACGCTCAATATTTCCCTAGTTACCGGAAATTAAAGAAAATCACTAAAAAAGTTACTAGATTTTCAAACGCATATAGTTCCTTAGCATTGATAGCTAGGAGCTTGAAACTTTTTTTAAATGAAAGCTGAGCTCAAATCCTTTCGAAATAGTAGTTATAGCATATTAAAATATTATTTTCTCCCAAAGTTATAGCGTAATAAACATTAGACCCAATTTCAGCTTTTATTATTAATTAATGTTTTAAAAAGAAAAATAAGGTCCAATGTTTATTACGCTATAACTTTATGAAAAAATAATATTTTGACATGCTATAACTACTATTTTGAAAGTATTTGAGCTCAGCTTTCATTTAAAAAAAGGTTCAAGCTCCTAGCTATCAATGCTAAGGAACTATATGCGTTTGAAAATCTAGTAACTTTTTAGTGACTTTCTTCAATTGCCGGTAACTAGGGAAATATTGAGCGTTGGGATCTAAAATTCTGTTTCCTTTCATATTTTGACATCTGAAAACTTATCCCAACGTTTGAGCAAAATCCGTGATCCGGAGGTCTGATACTCTCCTAGTAAGTACATTCTACTAACTAGGAGAGTGTCACACCTCCGGATCACAGATTTTGCTCAAACTTCGGGATAAGTTTTCAGATGATAAAATATGGAAAAAGCTAAAGTTATAGTCATAAATACTCAATATTTCCCTAGTTACAGGCAATTAAAGAATATCACTAAAAAAGTTACTAGATTTTTAAACGCACATAGTTCTTTAGCGTCGATAGCTACAAGCTTGAAACTTTTTTTAAATTAAAGCTGAGCTCAAATCCTTTGGAATTAGCAGTTATAGCATCTTTTAAATACATTAATTAATAATAAAAGCTGAAATTAGGTCCAATCCTTATTACGCTCTAACTTTGGAAAAAAAAAATATTTTTACATGCTATAACTACTGATTCGAAAGGATTTGAGCTCAGCTTTAATTTAAAAAAAGTTTCAAGCTTGTAGCTATCAATGCTAAAGAACTATATGCGTTTAAAAATCTAGTAATTTTTTTAGTTATTTTCTTTAATTGCCTGTAACGAGGGAAATATTAAGTATTTATGACTATAACTTTAGCTTTTTCCATATTTTATCATCTGAAAACTTATCCCGAAGTTTGAGCAAAATCCGTGATCCGGAGGTGTGACACTCTCCTAGTAAGTATTGGTTTTCTTTCTTTTTCTTTTTTTTCTTTCACTCTACTTTTTCAGTTTTTCATCAAATATATAAAAATTTGGTATTTCTGAATACAAGTAATTTCGTGCTTTAAAATCTTCTCTATTCAATTCAAAATATACTGTTAATGTTGTTCCCACATTTTTTTGAATGATCATTTTTTCTTTTCCTTCTTTAAAAAGTTCGTTTTGTTGATTTTCTTCATGAACGCTTAGACGTTTTATAGTATGTAAAATAACATGTAAAGGATATTCTCATAATCTGTGCATTGCTTGAGGTGGACATGAATATCGTGTATTAATGTATTGTTGGATTTCGTCATATGCATATTCAACATTTTCACGATTGTCATTTTGAAAAATGTCTTTATTTTCTTATTGAAAATCCACATTTACTAGATGTATTTTAATGTATGCACAATCATGACCTTTATAACAGTATTTGAATAAATATTTAATGCATTGCACAGCGGAACAAACTTCTACGTTTGTGTGCATTAAATTCCAATAATAAGTAAGGATTATAAGGAACAACAAATCCATTATCTGCAATTCTTTCTGTAAATTTATTTTTGAGAATTATTTTAACGCCATCATTTTTACGTTTGTATAGTGGATATCCATTCGATATAAATGTTGTTGTATTATTAAATATTTTCGGAAAATTATCAGTACATTGTTTTATATTTTTATCCATACATGGACAATTTATGTTTTGCATACCACAGGGACCGCGTATCATAAGTTGTTTAACAATACTATATAATTTTGGATAAATATCTCTATTTGGGATTTTTGCACTTATTATTTTATCAACTTTTTCGGGAATATCAAATTTATCATTCTTATCTAAGAGTAACAACATATGTATATACGGAAATCTTCGTTTTTGAAATTCAATTACATAACTATATGCAATACATTTTCCTAATATTCCCTTTTTTATTACTAAATTTTTGAATTGTTCTACTTTTTGATAAAATACTTATGTTATAACATCTAGTCTATCTACTGCATTTTCATAAATTTCCAAGTTTTCAGTTACTTCTTTCCAATGTGGGTTACAGGTCATAGTTACAAAAGGGTCAGGTTTACCATGATAATTTACAAGTGTCATTGAGTCAATGTAATTTTGTTTTGAAAATCGTGGACTTCCTGTAAAGTTTGACGGTAATATTACCATTTTAAAAATTTTTGAAGAATCTTATTCTTTTTTGTTATGTAAATAGTCCATAACACCTTTGTAACAATCACTTCTTAATACGTTTTGGTTTTTTCGTATGAAATATAATCTGGAAGTTTCAACTTTTTCAAACGCATCAACAATGAACTGTTGAGATAATTTTCCCAAATTAAGAAATGGATTAAATTCATTTCTAATACTAAATCTATAATTGTAAAATTTCAAATTTGAAATATTAGATTTTCCAAATTTACTTTTCATTTTTGGCATCCATCTAAAACCACCATTAGGATAAATGAGCGGATATGTCATAGAATCTGTATGTTTGCTAATTGTCGGTATACTAATTGGCTTATCATACGTAGAGCAAATGACATTATCACGTTCAATAGGATTAAGATCATCTTCTCCAACATATGCTATTGCAACTTCATCACAGGTAGGTAGATTATATCTATTTTTATCCAAATTATTATTGCGGACAATAGACATAGTAACAGTTCTTGAATGACAATAGATTTTCGCACATCGTTGCAGTTCTTCTTCTTCTACTTTATGCATCATTTTATAGGCTTCAGAATAAGGGTTAAAGTCTCTTATCAAGATATCTAAATGTTTTAATAATGTTGAATTTATATTAAACTTATTCCATTCAATCGATGCCATTTCATTATCTAAAATACATAATTGTCCATATTTACGTGCTTCATCTTTATTAGGATCCCACACAGCATGGAAGATTTCACTAAAATATTTCATGAAATATGCCATATAATGTTTATGGAATATTCCAGTAAAATATTTTATGGAAGATTCCAGGAAGATTCCATAAACGTTTCGCTGGAAGATTCCGAAAAACTTTCAAATCGTACAGCGGAATATTACATAAATCTTCCAGAAATATTCCGTAAACATTTCACTGGAAGATTCCAAAAAACTTTTATATCGTAGAGCGGAATATTACATAAAACTTCCATGAATATTCCACGAAATATTTTACGCAAAGATTACAGTAATCTTCTGGTGAAATATTTTATGAAAGATTTCAGGAAGATTCCATAAACATTTCGCTGAACGATTCCGATAAATTTAAAATCGTACAGCGGAATATTACATAAATCTTCCAGAAATATTCCACGAAATATTTCATAGAAAGATTTAAGTAATCTTTCAGTGGAATATTGCATGAAAGATTCTAGAATGATTCCGTGAAGTTTTCAATCTAGTTGAGTACTGACAAGTACTCATAGTTTCTTTGAAATGCCATTTTGTTATCTTAGTATTTTCTAATTTCTGTTTATATTTATTTGGTTGTCCTTTTTTCATTTTCATATAAGCTTTTTTTTTACGTAAAGTTTCTTGACGTCTTAGTTCTAATTTATCATTGCTTTTTTTTCTTGCATTTCCATAATAATATCTTTTTCTAAAATTTTTTTATATTTATGTGATTGTTCTGTTACCATTTTTCTATTAACGGGATGTCGGAGCTGCAGCAATTGATTTTTGCTTTTTTATTTTATCAATATCTTTTTAAATTCATAGATTAAACAAATATAATGACTTGTCCGCACTAAAACTATATTAATACAATAATTTTTGTTAAAATAATAAATCATTTGGACTCGTTGTTTTTTTATGAGCTTGGATTGGAAATTAGATATCAAACTCGATAAACCTAACCTTAAAATACGATACATTGAAAGTTTTTATTATAACTCTATCTGTATAATATTTTGGTGGTTTCTTGAGTTGTCTGCACTAGAGTTTAATCTTACAAATTTTCCTTTGTAGCAAAAAAACTCGATTAAACGCATCGTTCATTCATAAGTTAGGGTTGAAAATATTATTAGAAGGCGGGCAGCTGCGCCATGCTCTTAAGTCCTGTTACAAATAAAGCTTCTTTTTCATCTATTTTTTTTATTCTTTTTTTTCTTCCTTTATTTTGATCTCAACAGTCCTAATTTTATTATCATTATAAGTTAAGTGGATATCATCCATTCCCATTATATCATTATCTGGTTTTAAAAAATTTTTATCTGAAATGTCATTGTCAATTTCCATCAAAATTGTTTCATGATTCGAATTCTTTTGTTTACGATACATTTCCATGATCTTTTTTTGTTCTGCCAATAAATGCATTTGTGAGTTTTTTTTCTAATAGTTTAAGCTCGGCGAAATCTAAATATAATGGTATTTGATTTAGACGTTGCTCATGACAAAAACTCCTCCTTATGATGTCCGGTGGATTATCGTAATTAATATTCGCATTATTATAATTTTGTAAAACTGGAAACATTCTTATTTGTTGCGTTTTAAAAATTCTTGATAAACGTAATCGCATTTGAGAAATATCATATCTTAAACAACATGGACCTAAATTATAAAGTATTGCAACAGCAAAAACAATTGCAAAAACGCCACAATCATAATTATTTGTTTGTGATTGTACTGTTTCGAATACTATGCTCAACTCTGATTTGTTTGGAAATAATCTGTTTATATAAATCTCATGCTCATCTTGTAGATATTTAAGATTTAAACTGTCATATATATATGAATTACCTTATCATTATAATACACACAAATCCAGTGATCTTCTTCTGAATTTCCAGAAAATAATTACTGTATTAATTCTCCATCAATCGGTACTGAATTAATATATTGTGGTCTTTGAATAAATGAAGTTAATTGCATGTTAAATAAGGTGTACCGGTTTGAAATATTATTAAATTCTAATATATGACTATCAGTTAACATGGAAGCAATTCCACTATACAATCCCTGTCCTTTAACAATCAATTTATCTTTCTCAGTAAAAACCATTATTGAAAATTAAAATTCTTTTCAGAATTTTAATTTATTTTTAATGAACGTTTTTCAAAGATATTTACAAAAGAATTGCTTTTATATTAACTAAGTTAATTTACTACCTTTTTACTTTAAAAGCTGGAAAATAAAAGAAATTATGAAAAATGCTATGAATTAATTGTTATATGATAAATAAATAATAATAAAATTTGTAAAAATAATATAACGATAAAAAATGGTTATTTTCAGCAATTATACATTTATATATATATATATATATATATATATATATATATATATATAGATAAGTAAGTAAAACCGGTCTTTTGAATGCGCGCTACAGTTTGCTGCTATAGACTCCTCTATATTTTTTGCGCGGGACCGGTCTTTTGAATGCCACATTCAAAAGACCAATTTCTGTAATACATACGGTAATGGAAGGGATGGGGTAATAATGTGAGACTGCCACACACCTCGACGTGCGCCGGATACGACCCGAAGTCAGTACTGACGAGCGCGGGGTATCGCGCATTCAAAAGACCGGTTTTATATACATATATGTATATATATAGATATGGGACATTTCACACCAACTGGAAGAGCAAAAAAATTAAAATCGTTGAAACTCTGAGAATTTATTCTGTTTGTTACCTTAAATGTGTAAAAAAATTTTCAAGGATTTAGATTGGAAGGATCAAGAGCCATAGATCATTGAAATTTAAAAATTTTTTAAAATTTTTGAAAAAGTTCCAATTTTATTATTTTTTTCCTGAAAATCCTGATGCTTTAAAGAGAAATTCATAGGAATACTTCTTGTTGTAAATAAAGAGAAGAGTTAGCATGATTTTTTACAGACCTAAATTTTCAAGTTTTCTATTGGTTCTTACATGTATTACATGGTAATTGAAATTACTCATTGTTTGCCACTTCAAAAATTGCTTTTCGAGGGCTTATTTCCTTCTATTTTACATGAATTTTAAAATAAATTCTTGATCGTGTAAGAAAGAGCCACCAATAAGGAGTTATGACAGTTCGAAATATATATATTTTTCATGTATGATTTATTTTTCATATTGAATATAAATGTATATTTTCATGTATGATTTATTTATCATATAGAAAATAAATCATACATGAAAATATATATTTTAAACTGTTATAACTCTTTATTGATGGCTCTGACTCACATAATAAAAAATTTATTTTGAAGTTCATGTGAAATAGAAAAAAATAAGCCCGCGAAAAGAAATTTCTGAAGTGGCAAACAGTGAGTAATTCCAATTACCATGTAATACATATAAGAACCAATAGAAAACTTCAAAATTCAGGTCTGTAAAGATCATGCTAACTCTGCTTTTCCTTTACAACGAAAAGTACTCTTATGAATTTCTCTCTAAAACATCAGGATTATCAGAAAAAAAAAAATAATTAAGTTGGGACTTTTCCAAAAATTTTGAAAAATTTCCAAATTTCAAGGATCTATAGCTCTTGATCCTTCTAATCTAAATCCTTGAAATTTTTTTTACATATTTTGGGTAACAAAAAGAATATACTCTTAGAGTTTCAGAGATTTTTAATTTTCTGCTCTTCCAGTTAATGTGAAATGTCCCATACATATATATGTATATATTTATTCATTTATTTTTATTTATTGATTTACCAGAGACATACAATTAGTATACATGATCAGCCCCTAAAAGCATCAAAATGCCCCCAGAGACAAAACATCCTATAGAGATAGACAAGCTATCTGTACATAGGTCCGGCATAAAAACTTATAACTAAAATTAACCTTAATCAAAACGACCCTCCAGAAAAGAATCCGGAAAATCATTTTTAATATCTCTTATAGATTTTCAAAAAAAAATAATACAAAAATCTATTTTTCATAGTATATTAAACCTTATCCATTTCTTTATTTTTTCTTTGTTACTTTTTTTAGAAATATCTAGTATTTTTAAATTTTCTTTTTCTGTTGTCAAACAGTTAAATGTATTTATTGCTTTTATATAGCTGTTTTTCTCACTAACAATTTTTAAGCACTTCGGTAACACTATAAGTTTTTTTCTAGTTTGACTAGTTGAAGTTATATATACATTTTTCATTTCATTATAATAATATATTACACACTCATAAGCAAAATTTTGTTTTAAATTTAACGGATTTTCCCGACTAAAATTATTTTTATTTACTATTTTTAGTATTCTATATTGCATTCTTTGTAGTAAATCTAACCTACTTCTATTGCACCTCCCCAAGCAATATTCCCATATGTGATGATGCTGTGAAAAAATGCATAGTATATCATTCTTAGAGTTACAGATTGCATACTTCTAGCCAATTTATAAACTATATATATCAAATATTTGGTTTTTTTCAACAAGTATTCTATGTGACCATCCCATTTTAAGTTAAAATCCATGATTATTCCTTAATATTTACGGTGTTCTACTCTACTTAACATACTACCCTCTATATTAATATTTATGTGTTTTGGAACACTATCACAGTAGTTCCCAAACAGCATTTACGTCGTCTTCGTTGTATTCAGTGAGAGTTTATTGAGAGCAAGCCATTTAGATACCTCTTCCAGGTATTTATCCATCCTATCTTCAACCATCTTCCAAGAGTCATTCAAGGCAACAATAGCAGTATCATCAGCATAAGAAATAGTGTAATCAACCCTGCTTACAAGCAAATCATTTATGTAAATTAGAAATAGTAGAGGACCCAGTATAGTACCCTGCAGTACTCCGGAATTCAATGTTACATAGCTACTTTCATCTTTTCCAATCTTGACTTTCTGCTTCCTATCAGATAGATAGTCCATCATTAGTTTATGAGCCTTGCCCCTTATACCATAATTAAAAAGCTTTTTAAGCAGGATAGTATGATCCACCGTGTCAAACGTCTTAGCCGAATCCAAGAAAGCCACTGTAATAGGTTTACTTATATCTAATTGTTTACATATTAATCTCGTTAAGTGACACAATGCATCCTTAGTACCTCTATTCTTAATGAAATCATATTGATTACTTGCCAGAATGTTATATTTTTCAAAGAAATTGTAAAATCTAATATGAATTATTTTTTCTAATATTTTAGCTATATTGGTAATTAAAGAAATTGGTCTGTAGTTTGACATATCCATTTCGTTACCCTTTTTTATAGACAGGTACTACCACAGCTGCCTTCAGAGACCCAGGCCAAATTGCTTCCTCAATACCAGGGTTAAATATACATGTCAGAGCCTTTACAATATGATGAGAGAGAATTTTCAATACTTTTGTTGGTATGTTGTCATCTCCTCCTTTCTTTAGTTTCATATTGTTAATAATCTCTAGAATTTCTACCTCGTTTGTTGGAGTTACAAATATTAAATTACACTTCATAGGAGGAAGTTTCAAGGTCATTCCTCTAGGATTTTTAATTTTTTTACTTAAATTTTTTCCTATATCACTGAAATATTTATTCAATTTATTTGTTATATGTGTTACATCCTCTATTATTTCATTTCCTATTTGTATTTTTTTTAATTTTGTTATGGACTTGTGAATTTTTGTTTATATTACTACTGATTATGTTCCACAGCTGCTTGGGATTGCTGATATTGTTTTTTATTAATTTTCTTTCGTGTTCAAGTTTAGCTTCTTTAATAACCTTATCAAGTTTTTTAACATATTCCTTATATTTTAATTTCAAAATAATATTATTTGGATTTTTGCTCAACTTCATGTACATTTCCTCTTTTTTTTTACATGAGATCATTATAGCTTTGGTGATCCATTCATCCTTGGATTATTTTTTTTTATTATATTTAGATTTATTAATGCAGTCTTGTATCTCACTTATTAATATATCAATAGCCTCCTTAGAATCCTTTATAGATTCAATAATATTCCAATTTTTCATTGATGATATTCTTGTAAGTTTATTATAATCATATTTGAACTGTTCATTGATCGTTTTTGTTTCTAGTTTCTTGTTTATTTTTATAAATAAAGCATAATGATCCGTAAAAGGTATTATTAGCTTTAATGTTTCAGTCTCAATATTTTTAGATTTGATGAATATATTATCTATACAAGTTCCTTTACTTCTTATATCACTGTCACTTGGTCTTGTAGTACCTATGAATCCAGGATAGAATCCACTTTCTAACAGATTATTCAACATTTCTAAACTATAAATATCGTTTTTTAATATATCAATATTAAAGTCTCCAATTATTAAATGATTCTTAATATTTCTCCTTGTATAATATTTCTCCTCATACATATTTATTCATTGAAAAAAGTTTGTTGTAAAAAGAACTAAAATGAAAATTAATTTTAGTTATTTCTAATAATTGTATTCTTTAATTTATTTACAGTTATTTACGGATATTTGCAGTATCTACATTTAAAAAATGTATAAATGATAATAAACAATCATTATTTATCTCCAGCCTAACGCTTTTTTATCGTTATTTACAGTTTTCAAAATTTTCTTATAATTATTTGTTTATTCACAGTATTATTCTACTTTTACAAAATAATTTTCATACAAGCTGATAAAATATTTCACTATAAGATAATACATATATACATATATATATATAAATATATATATATATATATATATATATATATATATATATTATATATATATATATGTTGCATATCACAAAAAAATTTCAACATCAAAACTAATTCTCTAATGTAAGAATTTTGAAATTTTGATATGGGAATACTTTTTATAATTAATTTTTTAATAACTTTGAATGATGGTGAATTTTTTAAACAACTCGTGGAATTGAATGCTAATTAAATTTAGTTTTAACATGAAGATAATTATTTAAGTTGGAAATGTATTTAATAAAATAATATAACTATTTATAAGTTATCATTTAATAATAATTTTTTAAACTTTTTATTCATAGTTTAAAATAATATTAAATATATGATTATCATTTTAATTGTTTTTATAAAATATTATATAAATTTTATAAGTAAAAATTATTTAAAGAAATTTAAAATGGACAATACACTTGCGCCCATAGATATTGACTATATTTCTATTGTATTTCATAATTTTGAATAAAGAGATGCATTAACATATAGTATGTATCACGAAGATTATTCAGCTAAATTTTTAAATAAATCTATTCATTAGTTATTGAGGAGTTCTGGTTCCAATATTATTTACTAAAATTTTTCTATTTGGAATCAGAAATCTAAATATCTTGAAAACTAATGATTGGAATAATTTGAAAATTTGAACGAATAATCATCATGTTACATACTACAAGTTAATACATTCCTTTCATGGAAATTTAGCAATAAAATGGAAAGACAGTTAAATATGACAGTTAATTTTTATATCTTCTTATAGTGAAATATAATCAAACTTTGACAACAAATTCAACATAATGAAATAATTGTACTTTCAATGATCATATTTAATACAAATTTCAGAGTGATATTACAGAATATTATTTTTTTCCGCATTCATAATAAATGTTTCGCAAATAATAAGTAAATTTTCTTTTGAAATGTTTACTTTTTTAGGGGAAATTTTACTTGTATCTAGACAGTTCATAAATATAAATTCATAATTATAGATATAATCAGAAAAATTTATTCATATTTCATATATTATCCTATCTTTATAATTGACTATTAAAAAAATTTAATATCAAATAAATAATTTTTTATAATTGTATTTCATGAAAATTATGTTCAAACGATATTAAAAAAAATATTTTTATATCATGTAATGATAATTTTTCAAATGAGGTAATTTGATATATTTTAAAAATTAATATCTTTCTCTTATTAAAAATATTATTGCTTTAATAAAATGAATTTAAATATATTTAATTATTAACAATTTTTATATAAATGAAAATTCATTTAAATACAAAAACGGGTACAAATGAAAATGTAATTAAGGCAAATATAATTTTAATATATTATAATGTAATTTTAATATATTTAATTTTTAACAATTTCTATATAAATGACAATCTATTTAAATACAAACACGTGTACAAATGAAAATGTAATTAAGGTTAAATGCATGTTATTTATACAAAATTGTTAACAAGTAATTTTTTGAATAATATATTCTCATGAAAACTAATTTACTTATTCTCTGAATGATAACTGAATGAAATTTTAATTTAATAAATCTAATTATACAATTATAAATATATAATATTTATTCAACTGTTCATCAAATAAAATCATTATTTATACATATATATATATATATATATATATATATATATATATATATATATAACATTTTCATTAAAATAAATTTCAACGTTATAATTATTAAAATAAACATTTTTATTTAACTATAATCTATTGTAATAATTATTTTTTTAATATATATATATATATATATATATATATATATATAAAAAAATAATTATTACAATAGATTATAGTTAAATAAAAATGTTTATTTTAATAATTATAGCGTTGAAATTTATTTTAATGAAAATGTTATTTGATTGACATTTACAGTATTATTTAAACTATATTTGAAAAGTTACTTGTCATCAATAAAAAAATTTTTAATTTTTTCAATTAATAATCTACTAATATTAAGCATTTTTTTTAAATTATAAAATTTATGATATGCAAACCTTACTTGTGATACATACATTTTGTAATATTTGTATCTCATTAAAATTTTATATTAGATGCAAAAAGGATTGTTAAGTAATTGCAAATAGTTATTCTATTATTCTGAAATATTCAAATTTAAAATTAACCAAAAATGTGTATTTTAATCTTATGATTTTTTAAATTTAAATTTCGTATTTCATATATATACAATACATTTGTGAATATTTTTTTATTAGAAATAAACACAAAATTTTTTTTAAGCATGTTTCACGTAAAAATTAATTTCATAATTCAAATTCATAGTCATATTTTAAGGTCTGGAAATTATAGTTGTTACTCAGTTCCCAGTTATCAGTTTATTTATATCAAATATCGTACTATCTTTGTTTTTCTTATGGAAGTAGAGTTTTTTTTTATTTTTATTTTTTTTTCTTAAGAAAAGATTAATATATAAAGGATATTGTCCTCTATATGTTAACCTTTTTGATATGGTGAAGTCGAGGGAGTCCAGTCCGGTTCCCGTTTAACACATTGCATTAGGCTAGACTGTCAGACCCACCATACCGAAAACTTTGGCTACCGACGGATGGTCAGCCACTTTTGTGACCAATAATCAACCGATACCTAATGAGGTCGGATTTTTCAAGAGTCGCGATATAAATGGCACATACACTAATTTTCTTTCGAAAAAAAGTTAGAGGTACCTGGCCAGGATTCGAACCCATGCCTTCTGCGTTGAAGGCAAGAGCTCTATCCATTACGCCACTGCGCTCTCTTATAGAAGTAGAGTGAGAAATAGTCACTTGATGGAATAAATTATACGCTTTTTTACTTTAAACACAAGTGTACATTTATTTTTATATTATATTTCATCAAATTATTTTCAATTTTATTCAGTACCCAAAATTAACTTAAATTAATTAATTCTCATTTACTTGAAATTAGTTATTTATACATAATAATATAATAAAAAAAAATTCAACTGAGCGACGTTAGGAGGGAAAAACTTTAAGGGGAATCCTCATACCGACATAGAGTTCTACCTTATCTGCATTTAAATTATGAATTTTAATAAAAATTTAACTATTCATGACTGAAATTCGTAGGAGAGGCACTTTCTTAAAATGCCAAAGAATTTATTGCAACGTTAAAAGACAATATAAGTGTAAAAATAAAGGAGAAAACTGCTTAATACGATTAACTTTTCAATGTAGTTATGAATAATCGTATTATGCAGTTTTTGTCTTCATTTTCACTGTTATTCTGTCTTTTAACATTGTAATAAATTCTTTAGAATGTTAAGAATGTGCCTCTTCTATAAATTGTAGTCAAAAATAGTAAAATTTTTATTCAAATACATAATTTAAATGTAGATGAGGTAGATCTCTGTGCCGGTATGAGGACACCCCTTAATATAATTAATACCTATTAACGTAAAACCCATTAAATTGTGTAACAATTTTCATCAGTTGATTAATATAATGTAAATCATATAATATATACATATATATATATATATATATATATATATATATATATATATATATATATATTTCAATTTTAAATTACTAATAATTAATTTAAAACTCAAAAGTAACTATTTTAAAACGGAATATGGAAGATAAACATGTATCGTTTTATTCCTTAAATATCACAAATTAAAATATTAATTATTAGTAATTTTAAACTTATTATGTAAATAATTCTAAATTCAATAGTTTTCAATTTTAGTCACAGGAAAAGCCGCACGAAAAGAGATTAATAATTACATTTTCTGCGAAATATTGCCCTTAAATCGAGTAGGTGAAATGTCAGTCTTAGTACACTGAAAAAATTGCGGGTGAGAAACTATACTAAATATGAATACGCAGCGTTCTGCGCATAAAAGCGATCCTCGTGCGCATGAGAGAGATCCTCGCTACGTTTTTAGGCGCGCTGCCTTCTCAAAATTCTCTCGTCTCTAATTTTGGGAAAGCAGCGAGCCCAAAAGCGCAGCGAGGATAGCTTTAATTTAATATAGCACCGATGTATTCATGTTTAGTATAGCATCTCTTCGCTGTGGTAAGAGAGGGCGCCTACAATTTTTTCAGTGTACCAAAGAAAAGACACTAAGCATCGCCATTTTATGCTCTTACTTGATAATATAATAGTGCCAACATTAATCCCTAAAATTCAAGCTATAGTAAGGGAAAAGTACCTATCATTGGCCACTGACCAGTACTTGCCCACATAAAAAAACATATTGATTTTTAAGATTTTAGTGCAAAGTAGACTATGAATTACCGTTAATTATTGTTTTGTATACATTAAATTACTTAAAGAAACCAAATTTAAACTCTAACAATTATACTTCAAGCTGAAAAATCGACTTTAATTTTGTGATTTTAAACCTAGGCGAGTGTCCATGTATTTCTTACGTACTGATGAAGAAAAGTGCGTTCACTAGTAAGGAAATAAAATTGTAATAGCATTTTTTTATGCACATAAAATTAGTTGCTACATTATTCATGTACATTAAAATATATTTCACATTAAAAAAAAATGAATTTTATACATATTTTATATTAAAATTTTGTGTGGGCATCTATTGGTATTGATAAATCAGTTACGTCTCAGTAATTGGCAGGGGGCTACCTACAGCTAAAATCATATGATATCAAACCTAACCTTAAAGCGCACTCTAATGATACACTTGAATAATTGATTTTTTATTCTATCAATTAATTGTAAATTAATTGTAAATTGATTGTAAATTTTTAATTATTTTATAAATAACTATTTATAAAATAATTAAAAATATTATAAAATAAATATAAAATTATAAATGTTTGCATATACAAGTGTCCAATAAATCGTACCAGTATTTTGGGACACTAGGACATCATTATTTTGCTGGTCCAAGTACTGGTACCTTGAAATGATAATACTTTTATGTTTATTTCACTATTATTGTTGATTAAATGACTTTTTTTCATTTTCAACAATCAAATAAATCAACCTTTGTCTATATATACAAAAATTTTAATCATTTTTGAAATTTATGTTAATAATAATCTTATCAAATGTTTCACACGTCCCTAAACGGCCAATTGTAGGTACATTTACCTTACTAATTGAAATTATATCACCACTCTTTTTTTAAGTACCTTAGTACATAAATTAGACATACTTGATTTAGAACCTATTTTAACAATACTTTCCTTTCTCCATGCAGTTAATTCTAGTAAACGTCAAATACTGTTTTCGATTATTTCATGGTTCGTGATTGAAACACGCGGTTAAAAAGAATGAATTCCTATTTTATTTTTTCATTGATTCAAATGCAATTAAGTAGAACAAATTCTTAATTCATCATGATATAATTTGTATGTAAACAATTTTTATGCACATTGTAACTTTAATTAATCTTTTTTATAAAAATATAAAAATTTAATTTAGTACAAAACTGCAATATCAAAATTCATAAGTTGTGGCAATTCTTTTTTATTTTAAAATTGGCTAATTTATACATAATAATATAATATATGAAAATTCAACCGAGCGACGTTAGGAGCGAGGTATTTTTTGCTAGTACAATAATTATATATGTATATAAAATTTTTATTATTAATGGTATTGTAGACAAATCTGCTATTTTAATGTCAATTGAAAGATTTCATAATTTTTTCAATAAGGCGATTAGGTTAATGTGAGTCGATATTAACTGCAATGATTTGTACAAAAAAGGAATTTTGTAAGAAAAAATGCTGCCAAGTGCTTTGGCGCAATGCTTTCTCATAAAGCTCTTTGAGTTAGAGTGATTTTATTTTATTTTTTTAAATGTGATTTCAATGTAAAATACAATTTTCATTCAAGAAAAATTAATGAACGTGAGAGAGCGATTAGGAAATAGGAAGAGAGAAGCAAGAATGGATGAAAATAGAGTGAAAATAAGGATCAATCTGAGATGGAAGGACAGAGAGGTAGTGAGGAAGTCAGAAAAGAGTTAGCGAAAGCGTTAAATCGGAAATCATAAGAAGTGATCAAAAAGCTACTTTAAGAAAATTCTTTTTTAAAAACTTGTTTTATAAAGACAGTAGCAAATAACTTGTATTCAAATTTTAAAGCAAATCTATCGAGAACTTTACATAAAATGGAAAAAAATGAAAAATCGAAATTTTTAAAATTCTTAAGAGGAGGTCACGTATCTCTGTCCTTTTCTAATAAAAAAAATTGAGTTTTTTACAGAAACTAATACCTTTAGCAAAAAATGAAGAGAAAGCCGCATCTCGTATTAAAAAAAGCAATATTTTCTTTGATAAGAAAGAATTAATTTTATTGCTTTGTTTTCAAGAAAACCTTGAAAAACTTAAATCATAGAGGTTAGGGTGGACAATTTGGTTTTTCAAGGTTTTCTTGAGAACGAAGCAATAAAATTAATTTTCTCTCATCAAAGAAAACATTGCTTTTTTCGATACAAGGTGCGGCTTTCTCTTCATTTTTCGCTAAAGTCATTAGTTTTTGTAAAAAAATCATTTCTTTGATTAGAAAAGGACAGAGATACGCGACCTCCTCTTAAAATGGCTCTATAAAAAAACTACACTATGAATACCAATTTTCAATAGCTTCATGTCTACTTATACAAAAACATAGATAGTATGCAAAATTTGAAGCAAATACATCAAGTAATTTTCGAGATCTAATTGGCTAAATAAATAACATTTTCTTTTCAAAATTTCTTTTTCTAAAATTTAAAAATGCTCTAAAATTAAAACTACACTATAAAACCCAATTTTTGAAAATTTTCCTTCTTTTGGCAGTTGCAAATAATTTCCCTGCAAATTTTAGAACAAATCTATCGAGTAGTTTACGTAAAATAAAGAAAAATGAAAAAACAAGAATCGAAGATTTTTTTTTAAATCTTTAAAATTCTCTAAGATTGTAACCACGCTAAAAAAATTAGTTTTCGGCAAGCTTATTTTCTTCACACAATAGCGAATAACTTACATACAAATTTTGAAGAAAATCTATCGAATAATTTTCGTAAAATAGAAAAAAAATGAAAAATAAAAATTTTTTAACAAATTTTAAAAATGCTCTAAAATTGAAAATGCGCAAAGAAAATCAGTTTCTAAAAGTTTTCCTTCTTTTGGCAGTCAAAAATAAGTTCCATACAAATTTTCAAGCATATTCTTCGAGTAGTTTACGTAGATCACAAAAAAAATGAAAAATCGAAATTTTTTTAAAATTTTTAAAATGACTCTAAAAAGAAACTACGCTAAGGAAACCAATTCTCAATAGCTTCCGCACTAGTTGATCGAAAAATTGAATTGTGTAGAAAATTTGAAGTAAATCCATCAAGTACTTTTTAAGATTTTATTGGCTCAATAAATAGAAACATTTTTTTCAAAAATTTCAAAATGCTCTAAAATTAAAACTAAACTAAGAAAATCAGTTTTTAGAAATTTATTTTATTTGGGCAATCGCAAATAATTTCCATGCAAATTTTTAAGTAAATTCATTGAATAGTAAACAAAAAAAAACAAAAAAATGAAAAATCGAAATTTTTTTTTTTCAACGACTCTAAAATTAAAACTACTCTAGAAAAACCAATTATCAATAGCTTCCCAGTAAGTTGGACAAAAAAATAAATTCCATGCAAAATTAGAAGCAATCCATCAAGTAGTTTTCGAGACACAATTTACTAACTGACATCATACAGACGCACACACACACACACACACATACATACAGACATTTTCTGGAAACCACTTTTTTCGATTCCCCGAGTTCAAATATGTACAAATTAATGAAAAAATAGAAAAAAAATTTTTTTATCAATACAATGCTTTCTCTATGAGAAAGCAAATAGATTAAAGTATTTTATAGAAATTTTGATTTTTGAAGAAAATGAACTTTTAATTTTCATCATTCTTCTGATTAGGAGATTCATGTGGTGGTTTTATTGTTTCCCAATTTATCTGAGAAATTTGGGCGTTTTTTTCAGTGATAACAAAAGTTTCTACTATTGCCCTATAATCTTCTAATTCTTCTGAGTAACACGTTCATGTTTTTATTTCTTTTAAATCTGAACAATTGTAGAAGGTTCTTGCTTTCTCATAATCTATTTGTGATTCTTGAGCAACATTTATTTGTGGTACTATTGTGTTTACCTTTCTTCGACGGATAGACACGATCACCTCTCCAGTGTCAGCGTCTATTATGACAGGTTCCAGTCGGCCCTTAATTTCCTTTATACGTTTGTAATTTTTTATTTTCTTTTTCTCGATAAAACAAAACTTGTTCGCGATTCCGTGTGCATCTTAGAACATATATACCTGGAGGGAGCATGCAAAGCCAAAAAGTGTAAGAAAAAAAAGAGAGAGAAAGGTGGCTTAGGGTAAAGTGTTTTCTCTCTCGCGCGGATTCTCATTGGCTGTTGCTTCCTCCCAGCGTAGCTATCTCATACTTGACGCTCATGCACGCGAGAGAGAAAGCACTTTTTGTCTTCGCATGCTCCCTCCAGGTATATATGCTCTAAGGTGTGCATCAAATAAGTCCTTCGGGTCTGCTTTTGAAACCTTGTCCTTCAAGTCTGTCGACAGTTCATCTATATAAACGTGCATTGTAATTTCTTCATTTATAATGTCACTAAGTCCTTGGAAAAATTTTAAAGGATCCTTTTGTAATTGATTGTAATATGCAAAGTTTATTATTTCATTCCAGAAATGTCCAAATATGCTTGGGAATTGAAAACATTCTTTCAGGTAATTTTCTTAATCATTTGTTGAATCAAATTATAAGCCGTTGATCGCTATGTGAGCATCTCCGCGAAGGTTAGAGTAGTAATAACATCGAGTAATATTTTATACGCAAAATCAGGTATATCAGAGCGGATCTTTTTTATGGAATTCACAAAGTATTATAAATCGCGGTAGTGCCGATGCTTAGAGACCTTTAGTTTTCTTATAAGGGTTTCTATTCTAAGTCTCCAATATGTCTTTGCCTTTACATAATCTTCATCTTCAGTATTATCAGAATCAGAAGAACTCTCCTCCTCGTGAAATATGTTCTCTCGGCGTCGTTCCATTGTTGTTATGTTATTAAGTAGATTATAATATAATAATTATTAATTCAATTTTAATATGCGGTAACGTAAATTAACTTGCATAACTATTATTCCATGTTAATTCGATATATTATGTGAAATAAATGTTTTTATTAATAAAAATTTTGAAATTCATAATATTTTATCGTGAATTATTAATCTGGTTTATTTATTTTACTTATTTCATTTATTTTATTTTAAGAGTTTTATACGAATCGAAACTTGAACCTATAAATTTGTATTGTTGAGTCATTGACGTTGTTGCATCGAGTTACGCCGTGCGCACATTTTTATCTGTGTCACATATGATCGACTGGTTGTGCGCTTCGTTACGCGTTTTCGCGCGAGTGGCGTTGTACATACACACTCTTGTGTCACTACTTTCGTCCGTCTGTATACTCTGTTATATTCTTCGCGAGTGACGATATGCGCACACACACTCTTGTAAGTAGCTAGCACGCGTGCGTAACTAAACATTGCGTTTTTTTCGAAATAGCGCGGCTGTCAAATTGTCGAACGAGTATTAAAATTTACTTGTGCATGTTCTCATTTATTCACGAATTTGGTCAATTCATATATATATATATATATATATATATATATATAAGATTATTTATTTAATTAAATCAGATAACACACAAACATATTATTATAATTGATTTTTATTCATTAAAAGATTTCTATGATTTTTTATTCTAGATACTAATCTTATAGTAATTATTGTTGAGTTAAGAAAAATAGTTGAATAATTTCATATAAAATTTCTGAATATTAGCAAAGAATATCTGTATAATTTATTATTATAGTTTACTGTCTATATGCTTTAACTGTTGTTAGTTTGATTCGTAAATTTCGTTAATATAAGTAAACTCACTAATTAGAGGAGAAAGAGTAGAATTTGTTTCCGACTCGATCGTCCTGATGTTTTCTATACTCGGACTCTTTAAACTACACGGTGAGAATGTCCGTGGCAAGATATGGTTGGACTTCCTCCTTTAATCGCTCGAACGTTCGGTTAATATTTAAGATTATTACCCCGAACGTCACCTTGATTTACCTTGGATCTCAAGTTTTCACTCGTTGTCACTATTAACTGATTTTATTTTCATTCAAATTTGGTAATTAAATTTGAATCTATTATCTTAGTGTTTTCTTTTTTTTATTCATTAGTGAAATAGGGCTCTAATCTACTCACCAACGTTTATTAATATTGAAATAATTTTAGTAATAACAATTTAAAGTGACACTGACTTTCCCAGTGAACATGATAGAGCCGACTCTTGTGGTTGCCGTCTTGTTGTAACTAAAGGCGGTGTAGTGACGTAGAGATTTTTTTATTACCGGGCGATCGAGAGATGGAAGCTCCAATCAAACCCCGAAATGTAGTCGAAATTTTCAGGACAGGAATCGTTTAACTTTTTAAAAGTTCATTAGCCTGCTTACTAATGAATTTTTCCTTTCCTCTCCGTCCCTCCTTTACACTTGTATACAGTTGACGGTTAAGTTTTCACAATGAGTCGGTATTGGGAAACCTTGATTCGGGACATCGCATAGAACTAATTTTGGTTGTTAACCTTTTAAAGAAAAATAAAATTAAGATTTATAATTTTTGAATTCAAGAATGTTTTAATAATATTATATTGATTCAAAGGGCATACTTTCATGGGATGTCACATATAAGATATCATGTAGCTCTGTTTGACCACATGTATATAATCAATTTCACTGATTTTTAATAAAGAGCGAATATATGTAGTTTAGTATTTAAAATAAAAGAAGCAAAAGCAACGACAAAAAATAAATTTTAAACATAGATTCACTTTATACTAAAAATCAGTGAAACTAAATAATATAAAGTAATGAAATAGAACCAGAAACATCGGAAAATAAAAAAAACTTAAGATTTGTTTCCAAGAATATTTTACTTTGAATAGTATATTTTTCACCTAGGAAAAAAAAGTTAAGAATGTCCTGAATCGTATGTAAATTGTAAGGCATAATTCACAAAAGTCGAAAATTAAGCTCGACTTCATAGGTGACCGTGAGTATCACGTATAATTTCGAACTTGAGTATCGTTTGGATATTGAATTCAGTCTTAGAGCATGTATACCTGGAGGGAGTGTGCAAAGCCAAAAAGTGTAAAAAATAAAAGAGAGAGTAAGGTAACTTAGAATGAAGTGCTTTCTCTCTCGCGCGGATTCTCATTGGCTGTTGCTCTCCCCCTTAAAGCACACACTAAATATGAGCGTGAAGTATGAGATAGCCACACTGGGAGGAAGCAACAGCCAATGAGGGTCCGCGCGAGAGACAAAACACTTCACCCTAAACTACCTTTCTCGAAGAGAGCGCGGTGGCGTAATGGATAGAGCTCTTGCCTTCAACTCGGTGGGCATGGGTTCGAATCCTGGCCAGGTACCTTTGACTTCTTAATAAATTAGTGTATGTGCTAACAATATCGCACGGCTCTTACAAAATCCGATCTCATTGGGTATCGATTGATTGTTGGTCACAAAAATGTGACTGACCATCGATCGGCAGTCAAAGATTTCGGTATGGTGTATCAGATAGGCCAGCCTGATGTAATTATTGTTAAACATTAGTGTTAAACGGTTCCGGGCTAGAATCTATCTGATATTATCATATAGAAAAAGTTAATTATATAGAGGATGACAATATCCTCTATATAATTAACTTTTTTTTTCTTACACTTTTTGGCTTTGAATGTTCCCTCCAGGTATATATGCTCTAAGAATTCAGTAGACATCGGACGACAAAATTTCAAAACGTGTAACGAGTTACGTGTGACGTATAATATCATTGAAGATCTTCTCTTATGTTTAGATTCTTGACCTTAATATATGACTGTGAATTTAAACAATGAATTTAAAAATAACCTTTTTACGTGAAACATGCTTAAAAACAAATTTCCTGTTTATTTCTAATTCTACTAGAAATTGATTAGCGCGCGTACCGCGCGCGTGGATTTTTTTGTTATTGAAAATGAATAATAAAAAATATTTTTAATAACAAATAACGTTAATTGTAGTTAAACAGTGTATATCATAAAATCAACCAATTGGCTGTTCTTATGCCCTCTGGGAGATTATTCTGTAATTATCTCATGTGTGACATAAGCTGTATGCTGTATTGTATAGACCAATCAGAAAGCTCTTTGTGAGACAGTTACAGAATATGACATATGACCGCTGTATTACGAGGTTGTTTGACAAATCTGACTGTAGTCAAATATTGGCACTGTGTGCCTTGTGATCTATTTATGCCAATATCGATATATTTTTATTTTAAAATTGATGTTAAACGTTAGAACAAAGAAAAAAGATAGGATAAACTCAGTTATAAAAGGAGGTCGAGTATATCTGTCCTTTTCTAATTAAAGAATTGATTTTTTCACAAAAATTAATAATTGTAGCAAAAAATAAGAAGAAAGCCCCATCTTGTATAATAAAAAGTAAGATTTTCTTTTATGAGGAAAAATTATTTTTAACGCTTCGTTTTTAAGAAAACTTTGAAAAACTTAAAATATGGAGGTTAGGATGGACAATTCAGTTTTTCAAAGTTTTCTTAAAAACGAAGCGTTAAAAATAATTTTTCCTCATAAAAGAAAATCTTACTTTTTATTATACAAGATGGGGCTTTCTTCTTATTTTTTGCTACAATTATTAATTTTTGTAAAAAAATCAATTCTTTAATTAGAAAAGAACAGATATACTCGACCTCCTCATAATAGCAGTTGAGAAACAAAAAATTGTTTATTCTCATCTAAATATATTTTCAGTGCTGATATACTTTTATTTTAAAATTGATGTTAAATGTTAAAACAAAGAAAAGAGATAGGATAAACTCAGTTATAATAACAGTTGAGAAACAAAAAATTTTCCATCAACATGGGTAAGTAAAACAATTATTTTTATATAGAATGAAATTGTAATTTATTTAATAATTTATAAAATGAATATATTTTTCGCAGAAACTACATTTACTCAAGAGACTTCTATTACCACAAGTTCTACAGTTGGTTTAAATAAAAATGATGATGAATATTATAATATAGGAGATGTAGATGATTTGTTATTTACAAAGGACATGTTATCACAAATTATTCTTTATGAAAAATCTGTGTTAGTTTTTTAAATTTACAAATAGATTGAATATTTATTCTGCCGTGTTAAGTAAAAACTTACATAAGTGACATTTCGATGAAAAATAAATTTTTTCTATCAATAGATCCGATAAAAAATAGCCTATTAAATGAATTAAAAAAAAAGTTGTTTCAAATTTTTCGCTAGAAAATAAGGAAATGAAGATTACTTAAGTATTAAAAAATTAAAAATTGGATCGGACAAAATTGATATTATTTCACTTTATCACTTTTATTTATTTTACACTTATGTAAGTTTTTACTTAACACGGCAGTATTAAGAGGAGGTCACGTATCTCTGTCCTTTTCTAATCAAAGAATTGAGTTTTTTACACAAACTAACAACTTTAGCAAAAAATGAAGAGAAAGCCGCATCTCGTAATAAAAAAGCAATATTTTCTTTGATAAGAAAGAATTAATTTTATTGCTTCGTTTTCAAAAAAACCTTGAAAAACTTAAATCATAGAGGTTAGGGTGGACAATTTGGTTTTTCAAGGTTTTCTTGAAAACGAAGCAATAAAATTAATTCTTTCTTATCAAAGAAAATATTGCTTTTTTTATTACGAGATGCGGCTTTCTCTTCATTTTTTGCTAAAGTTGTTAGTTTGTGTAAAAAACTCAATTCTTTGATTAGAAAAGGATAGAGATACGTGACCTCCTCTTAATGAATGATTATTTTCTTATTGATTTACTTTTATTTATTTTAGTGAAATGATAGGTATAGTTGATGAAGCAGAGATGAAATCTAATTTGATGAAATTTACTATTAAAAATAGAGATAATGTTATTGTTCGGATTTTGGTATGGGATCCAGAAATTGTTGATGGAATTAAAAGTATGATAATGTCTGGAAACGTACGTAGATAAAAATTAATTTTATTTTAATATAATTTTTATTAACAAAAATTGACTTAATAATGTAATAATGTGAAAAATATAATAATTACAGATAATTCATCTTGATGGATTATTTGCCAAATATAAAAATACAAAACATAGCAAAGGGACAAATCAATTTGATTTGACAATAATGTCCAACTCTGAAATTAGATTGATCAAGGAATCAGATGGTTACATACCCATTTCAAATGATGTAATAACAGAATGTTCCATTGAAGATGCTATAAAGCATACAGGGATAATTCGTATGTATTACATGTTATGATTGAATATTGTTTTAATAGAAATAAAATATTTATTTTGATCAATTTTTAGAAATAACTAGTTATATCAGAAACGTTATAATGGAAACATCATTGCCTAATAATTCAAAAATAAATCAAGGTGCTATATCAGATTGTCAAACTTACAAACTTGAGATACGCATGCCAACAACTTGTGATATGACTGACTTCAAATCAGGATGTCATGTAAAAATAAAAGGAGTAGTAAAATATTCTAACTCTCAATGTCCATACCTTTGGGTAGCGAATGAAACAGATGTTACCATAGCATCAAAAGAGTTTAAAAATATTAGTGGAGTCATAAAAGGCAGAAAAATGCTAAAAAGAATACTCACCCTGCTGGAAATGACTTATTAAAATCAATTAAAAAAAAATTAATGGATTTAAAAAAGGTATCTTAATACCGATTATGACATATAAAATTTATAAAATTAGAAATGTCAATTAAAATCTATTAATTTATCCCGCTCATGTATAAGTAGAAGTAGTCAACTTTAATATAACTTATTAGTATTAAAATTAATAAGAATAAATCGATTGTTGTAGAATAACAAATTATATTGATTTTAAATGTAAAATGAGGTATTAAGACCCTACACTTTGATTCTATAAAACTATATATTTAATTGCAACTAATTGTATTTTATGTGAAATATTTTTGTTGATGATAAAAACCGATATTTATCGACTTTTATGACTGAAAATTGAATTAAAAGTGATCATTTTTTTATCGAATTTAATAACTATATATCGTATTTAATAGGAATAAATTCGGTCGATAGCTAAATTAATTCCAATCGATTTCTATCGTATTAAATCGTATTGAAGCTAATCCTTTTTTTTATCGAGGTTAATAGATTCGTATCATTTTTCATAGGAACATATTTGGTTGATAGCCAGGTCGATTCAAATCTATTCCTATCGTACTAAATTGTATTGAAAGCAATGGCATTTAATCAAGTTTAATAGATTTGTATCGTATTTATTAAGGATAAGTTCGGTTGATAGACAAGTTAACCCCAATCGATTTTTATCGCAGAAGATCGAATTAACAGTGATAGTTTTTTGTCGAGTTTAATAGCTATATATAGTATTTAATAGGAATAAATTCGGTTGATAGCTAAATCAATTTCAATCGATTTCTATCGTATTAAATCGTATTGAAGCGAATCATTTATTATCGAGTTTAAGAGGAGGTCACGTATCTCTGTCCTTTTCTAATAAAAAAATTGAGTTTTTTACACGAACTAACAACTTTAGCAAAAAATGAAGAGAAAGCCGCATCTTGTAATAAAAAAAGCAATATTTTCTTTGATAAGAAGGAATTAATTTCATTGCTTCGTTTTCAAGAAAACCTTGAAAAACTTAAATCATAGAGGTTAGGGTGGACAATTTGGTTTTTCAAGGTTTTCTTGAAAACGAAGCAATAAAATTAATTCTTTCTTATCAAAGAAAATATTGCTTTTTTTATTACGAGATGCGGCTTTCTCTTCATTTTTTGCTAAAGTTGTTAGTTCGTGTTAAAAACTCAATTTTTTGATTAGAAAAGGACAGAGATACGTGACCTCCTCTTAATGTCAATTAAAATTTTTATTAAACGCTATTTAATCTTATTCAATATTCATCACTATTACAGTCGATTAAGCTTGATTAAAGTTTGATGCTGATTGAAAACAATGAGATCAAAATTTTTGTAATAGAAAGGTATTAAAGTCGATTCAAATTTGTAGTAAAAAATATCATTTAATGTTATTTAATATTTATCACTATTAAAGACGATTCAATTCAATTAAAGTTCATGCTGATTTAATAGGGGAAAAAGGGCAAATCAATTCCCCGGGAAAAAGGGGACCGGCATCGCTTTATATAAATATATAGTACATATTTATTTTACCACTAAGATTTTAATATCGTTACATCAAATTACTTTCGTTGTTAGAGTTTATTTATAGTTATTTTAATCTTCTAACATTCACTTGTACTTATATCCAGTGGTGCCAGTCCGATTTGCCCCAGGGGTCTGATTTACTCCGGTTTCCCCTACAATAAGATCTACATATTTGTATAAGGAATGAATCCAATGCATATTAATTTATCCGTTAAGAGGAGGTCACGTATCTCTGTCCTTTTCTAATCAAAGAATTGGGTTTTTTACAGAAACTAATAACTTTATCAAAAAATAAAGAGAAAGCCGCATCTTGTATCAAAAAAAGCAATATTTTTTTTGATGAGAAAAAATTAATTTTATTGCTTCGTTTTCAAGAAAACCTTGAAAAACCAAATTGTCCACCCTAACCACTATGATTTAAGTTTTTCAAGGTTTTCTTGAAAACGAAGCAATAAAATCAGTTCTTTCTTATCAAAGAAAATATTGCTTTTTTTAATACGAGATGCGGCTTTCTCTTCATTTTTTGCTAAAGTTATTAGTTTCTGTGAAAAACTCAATTCTTTGATTAGAAAAGGACAGAGATACGTGACCTCCTCTTAATATTCGACTAATTTGTTGGAACCGATAAACAATTTAGCAATCGGAACATATTCATTTCGATTAGAATCCATTATGAAAAATAGTATTAAATCTTTTTTAATATTAGTGAATATAAAAGTTAACTTAGTTTGATTAAAGTTTGAAGCTGGTCAGAATTATTAAAATCGATATCTCAGCACTAAGATTGAATTCAATAAGTACATATTTATTGTTTGATTTTTAATTAATTCCGTTAAAACCATAAGCTATTTAACAATAACAATCTATTTGTATTTATTCGAACTGTTATTGAAAGATATTATTTAATCTTATTTAATATTTATCATTATTAAAGTCGATTTAGTTTGATTATAGTTTGATGCTGATTCGAAATAATAAGATTAATATTAATGTATAATGATTAAATCCAATTCATGTCGATTCATCCTTTAATGTTCAATCAATTCATTTGAACCGATATCAACAAATCAATAGAAATCTATTAATATTAATCTAAATCTATTGCGAATAATCTTATTAAATCTTATGTAAATATTCTTATAATTAAAGTTGATTAAATTCGATTACAGTTTAATGAAAAAATTGCATATTAATTCCGATTCCTATTAATTTCGATTAAAATTCATTCAGATTTAATTGACAAATTTTAAAAAGTCGATTGAACCGATTCACATCTATTTAAGTAGACTTAAGCTTAATCGATTTCAATGTTCTTTAATAAGTCTTTTTCAGCAGGGCAAGAATTCTGCTGATGCTGTAAAGGTAAATTTCATAATAATATCATTATAAATTTATTTAATATATATTCATAATATATTTTATAATTTTAGCAAAACTTGAAAAAAGAAAAATAAGTTTTAAAGTCCCAAACTTCTTGAAATTAAACGTATTAATATAATTTTCTTATTTTTAATAACAAGTAAGTAATAAATTTAAATTACAACCATTATATTTTGAAACAAAAATTGTTCAACAAGAAATATCTTTTTTTATAGGTTATGATTTTTTTTAATGAAAAATTAATAGTTCGATGATGAACCTACAAGAAACAGCCAAAAGTATTTGTAATCATAGGTTCACAATGATTATTTTTATTAGTGATAATTCTTATATAAAGGTTATTCAATACTTTTATGATAATATGTACATATATATATATATATATATATATATATATATATATATATTATTATAAATAATAAACCTGCTCGCTCCACTCGCCAACCCCCTATTTGTTATTTAAGTTACATTATCTTTTTTTTTTATTTTTATTAACTGTAAAAAATATAATTATTAAAATATATTAAGTTATACTCAAAATATTAAAAATAAAAAAAAACTTTTAATGTACTACGTTTTTATAATGAACCAAAAAGTATAAAATAATGTGTAATGAAATGAAAAGTGAATAATGATTTGAAATAAAAAAACGTGGGGCGCATGTTTATTATTATGTATTGTATGCGCCCCACGTTTTTTTATTTCAAATCATTATTCACTTTTCATTTCATTACACATTATTTTATACTTTTTGGTTCATTATAAAAACGTAGTACATTAAAAAGTTTTTTTTTTATTTTTAATATTATTTTATACTTTTTAGTTCAATTAATTATTAACTCGCTTTGTTTTATTATTAGTTACCTTTTTTCACGTTTTCTTATCGATGAATTATGTTCTGTCGTCACATGTAAATTCAATGATGGCAGCACTTAACGGCCGCCGGCCACCTTTTCTTCGCTGTAATTTTTGTCTATATATAATATTTATTACGTTAATGAATTTTAAAATTTTCGAATGATCGAAAATTTTAACATTATGAGTATCCTAAATATATAATATTTTCAAAAATTTTAAAAAACTTAATTTCATGAGTACATCCCTCTAAATATATTAATATATATATATATATATATAAATTTTATCGTGTTGTCCAACAGTGCATATTATATAGCATATATATTGTTATCAAGGGACTAAAACGTGTTTCATCTATTTTTTTTAGAGAACACGTAATCGCATGCTGAGTTTCCCGCCATTTTGACGATAATGACGCTATTAGAAATTCAACCAAAATTTATTGTTTTATGCATTGATAGACCATAAAATGAATAAAATACAGTCTCAAATTTTATATGTACAATACAAAATGCTGTAATTTATGTCTAATTGCAATATGAGAAGTTAAAGAATTTTAAAAATTTTCGAAGATGGTTAGACACTAATGTTAAAAGTATATCTATATATAAAATCTTCAAAATTTCAATTTTTCCAATATCTCCGTATATAATTGTATTAATATATTTTTCGGTGGGAATATATATTTAATTATATTATCCAACAATGCATGCAAAAATATAATATTGAATATATTAATATATTAATATATTTGATATATTAATATATTAATATATTAATATATTTGATATATTAATATATTAATATATTACTATATTAATATATTACTATATTTGATATATTAATATATTAATATATTAATATATTAATATATCAAAAGAAGATTTTTAAAATTTTCGAAGATGTTTAGACACTAATGTTAAAAGTGTATCTATATATAAAATCTTCAAATCTTCAATTTTGCCAACATCTCCGTATATGATTGAATATATTAATATATTGTTCGGTAGATATATATATTTTTTTTATAATATTGCATTGTCATCCAGTTCCGAGCTATATTTAAAATTTCAAGTCTCTAGCTCATCAGGAAGTTAGTTTACAATCGGTTGCAAAATTCGTACCGAACAGACAGACAGACAGACAGACAGACAGACAGACACCAAAGCGAGTTAATAAAAAAAATAAAAATATATTTGAATATTTATTACAAACCTATTTTTGATTTCCTTATTTATATGATGTTATATACTAAAAGTTTTTATTGTTTATATAAAACCAATTTTCATAAATACTAATATCTTATAAATGTCCATAGCATTGATAAAATTTTGTTTTTTACCTAAATTATTAAATTTATAAAGTTTGTATTATAAATATATTTCTATATTTTCCACACCACCTAGTATTTTTAAGTACCGAGGTATATATGTAGGCGCGTTTTTTTAGTGGTTTCCCCAGGAGGCCTATTTCCACTCAAATTTTTAAAAAATGTTTTTTTTTTTAAATAAATGAAAAAAATAATTTTTTTATTTATATATTAAAAATAAAAAATAACATCTTTTAAATATGTTCGCTGAAATATAAAATATTAAAAATAATATGTATATTAAATTTAATATATTTAAATATAAAAAAAAATTCTTATTCTTACTATTAAACAGTATTTAGAAATTGAAAAATTTTTTGAATTTATAAATTTAGAATATTAAAAAAATTGTACCTGTTTTTGTTATGACTAAAAATTTTGAAAACAGAAATTTAAAAAATTTTTATGTATTATCCTTTTTTTTGTCAATATACTTGGAATTTTTTTCATCTTTTTTTTCTAATTTTTGTAAATATTGTAAAATTATTTAATATAATTGTTTATAAAATTTTATATAATTTTTTACTCACTTTTATAAATAAAAAATAATATTTTTGTAAAATATTTCTTGGAATTTTTAAATGTAATATTAATTATATATACATAATTCATACATATATTTTGTATAAAAATAAATTATTTTTTTATTATTTGTATTTGTAGTTAATAGTGTATAACATTTAAAAATTGGAAATATTAAATTTAAATTTTTAAAAATATAATAAAAAAAATTTTTTAATATAAATTTATATTATGAAAAATATAATACCTTTTTTAATGTTTTTATATTATATAAACTGATCATAATTTTTAATTTATAAACCAAATTTTTTTTTACTGCAAATAAATATTTTATTGTTATAAACAATAATTTTATAATTATGAATTTTTAAGTAAAATATTATTCACGTGATTTTTTATATGCCTTTTTAAATGATCATTTCTTGAAAATTTTTTATCACAAATAAAGCATGTAAATTTTTGTTTCTTATGCTTAGCTAATATACGTCTTATTAAATTAGATTTCGTACTAAAATTTTTTTTACAATAAATACATAATTCCGTTTTTTGTTCGTGAGTTCTTTCATGTCTTCTAATATTTTTAATTTTAATAAATAAGCCACATGTTCCACAACTTATAGTTTTAATATAAATTCTATTTATATGTATTTTTAAAAATTCAGATGTAGAATAAGAATTTTTGCAAAACGGGCATTAAAATACATCCATTTTTCCTATTAATATTAAGTTTAAATATTAATTTTCATTAAATAATAATTTTATAAAAAACTTGGGAAACATTTTAATTATATTTTATACATGGGGATTTATAATTTTATTCAAGTTTAATTTTATTCTGTTTCTATTATATTTAAAAAAAATAAAATATAATAAGCATAACACATTTAATAATTTACATCAATGACTTTTTACGGGTCCACCTTTGCTTTATTTGACATTTTCATTGATTGCCATTTACTAATGTGAAAGAGAGAGAAAGAGAAAGAGTCTGCTTACTCTTTACTTAGCTGCCTACCCGACACTGAAGTGGCTTTTGCTGATCGCTTGCCCTACGCACGCACTTATCTTCACAGTGGAAAGTTTGTTAGTTTTTGTCGACAAAAATCGCATCAGGAGTGGCGCGGCTCACGAAACAGCTACCACTCCGATATTTTCGACTAATCACTTCCTGACAGCTATGCAGAAACTGTTTTAGCTTTTAATTTAATTTAAAACAAATTTTACATAAGAAAAAAAATCTTTAATTTTAGTAAAATAAAAATAAAATACCCTTTAAGTGAATTAAATTTACACAACAAAATTTTTACATCTTGACAAAGCAACGTATAATTGACCATGTGAAAACAATAGTCTTCTTATAAATAAGCCTACATTATCGAAACTTTGACCCTGTGATTTATTTATAGTTATTGCAAATGTTCATATAATTGGAAATTGTTTTCTGTAAAGAATAAATGGTAATGAAGAATTATTTCCTGTATTTAAAGTAATTTTTGGAATGAAAATTTTATTTCCACTTTTATCGCCTGTTATTATTTCAGCTTCAATATTATGTTTATATAAATTTATAATTTTCAATCGTGTACCATTACATAATCCTTCCGATATACTTAAATTTCTTAACAACATTACTATAGCATTAACTTTTAAATTAATTTATGAGGTGGTAAACCTTCTTTAATTATATTTAAAAATTCTATTTGGTAATTCAAATAAATGTTATCATCAGTTTGGTCAACACCTTTATGCGCAGCGTAATCAATACTATAATATGTTTCAGTTTTTCCATTTAATAAATTTAATACTTTTTATTTAAATTATTAATATCTTCATTATGAGGAGCTAATATAATTTTTTCTTCGCAACCATTTTTATTAATATTAGAATATATTTTAGAACAAATATCGTTAGTTTGTAATTTGTTTGGAATTATGAAAGGGTTTATTTTGCCATCACCAATTTGTAATAGAAATGAAGCAAATTTTTCATTTTTAGATCGAATATTTTTTGTTAATTTTAATATACTAAAAAATTGCCATAAATATCAACTTTTTATTGTTTCTTCTATGATTGAATTTTTATTTCCATGTTTAAAAACTGGTAAAATTTGTCGAAAATCACCACCTAAAATAATTAATTTTCCACCAAAAAGAAAATTATTATTACAAACATCTTTCAATGTATTATTAACTATTTCTAATGCTTTTTTTTGGAATCATTGATGCTTCGTCCCATATTATTATATCAGCTTCGCTCAATTTTTTTTTATCTAATTCTAATTCTAAAAATGCATTTTCAATTGTATTTAAATTTAAAGGTAATCTAAAAGTCTTATGACTTGTCATTCCTTTAGGTAATAAAGTAGATGCAATACCAGTCCAAGCCATAGACAATTTTTTTATTAATTGATATAAAATAAAATATTAAAGTCTTATATAAAAAAATTTTTTCTGTTCCTCCAGGACCATTAATAAAATATATTTTGTTATTATCTTTTTCAGTTAAAATTTCAAAAATTAATTTTTGTTCATCGTTAAATTTATTGTAAATTAATTTAAAATTTTTTTTGCTTGCTATTTAATCATGATGATTATTGTTCAAAGTAATTAAATTTATTTTTGGTTCAGGTAAACCAAAATCTTTACAAGATATATGTTCATTAATAAAAATATTATTAAGTTCAAATAAAGCATTATTTTCTTTATTTTCATCAAAATCTTCAACAAAATAATTAGTAGTGGAGGTTGGCGCGCTTGTGCACAGAGGGCTTGCGGATTTTCCATTTTATCATGTTTGATGTCATTTATTCTATTAAGCAATAATTGTACATTTTATAAAATTTATCATAAAAATTATTAATTTAATATGTTTGTTCTATGTATTTAAAGTAAAAGCAGTAGGTGCAAACAATAAATATTAGCAAGAAGCTTTTTAAATGATGGGATTTGAATGAAATTGAGGATTAAAAAGGATGAGCTAAGGAGCAGCGAAGGAAGAGCAACAAAAACGTAAAATAACACAAAAAAGGTAAAATTTGAGGTTTTACCTGAGGAGGAGTAAAAATGACCTAAAATAACGTAAAAATAAGGGGAAAAAAAGATGGATTTTTTGAGGAAGAGAGAGGGAAGAGAAAATGAAGGCATGAGAAAACTCAAAAGAAGAGAAAAAGAAGAGGGGAGGAAGGGAAAAGGAAGAGGAACAAATAACGTAAAATAACGTAAAAAAAGGGAAAAAAAAGAGGATCAAAATTAGGTAAGAGGACGAGAAAAAAAAGAGAAGGGGAGGACCTTGGTCGTAGAAATTTCCCTTACAACTATATATAATGTATATATATATATATATATATATATATATCTTATATTATATTAAAGTGAAACCACTTTTTTCTCCAGTTCTCCGGTTCTCCCCATTTTTTAAATGTGTCTTTCTTGGGCCTTATATTTTCTTGGGCCTTATATTTTCTTGAGCCTTTTATTTTCTTGGGCCTTATATTTTCTTGGGCATTATAATTTTCTTGGGCCTTGTAATTTTTTGGACTCAATATTTTTTTGGGCCTAATATTTTTTCGGTCTCTATATTTTTTGGGCCTTATTTTTTTTTGGGCCTTATATTTTTTTGGACCTTATATTTTATTGAGCCTTATATTTTCTTGGGCCTTATAATTTTTTGGACTCAATATTTTTTTGGGCCCAATATTTTTGCCGTCTATCTTTTTTGGGCCTTATTTTTATTGGGCCTTATATTTTATTGAGCCTCATATTTTCTTGAGCCTTATATTTTTTGGGCCTCATATTTTATTGAGCCTCATACTTTCTTGGGTCTTATAATTTTTTGGACTCAATATTTTTTTGGGCCCAATATTTTTTCAGTCTCTATATTTTTTGGGCCTTATATTTTTTTGGGCCCAATATTTTTTCGGTCTCTATATTTTTTGGGCCTTATTTTTTTTGGGCCTTATATTTTATTGAGCCTTATATTTTCTTGGGCCTTATATTTTTTGGGCCTCATATTTTATTTAGCCTCATACTTTCTTGGGTCTTATAATTTTTTGGACTCAATATTTTTTTGGGCCCAATATTTTTTCGGTCTCCATATTTTTTGGGCCTTATATTTTTTTGGGCCATAATTTTTTTGGGCCCAATATTTTTTCGGTTTCTATATTTTTTGGGCCTTATATTTTCTTGGGCCTTAATTTGTTTGGGCCTTATATTTTATTGAGCCTAATACTTTCTTGGGCCTTATATTTTTTTAACCTTATAATTTTTTGGACTTAATATTTTTTTGGGCCCAATGTTTTTTCGGTCTCTATATTTTTTCGGTCTCTATATTTTTTGGGCCTTATATTTTCTTGGGCCTTATATTTTCTTGGGCTTTATGTTTTTATGATTCCTACATTTTTTTGGTCAATATGTTTTCTAACGTAGCGTTTCATCCAAGCCTGTATACTTTTACATTGGATTCTTCAGTGGAGTGTATTTTTATGATGTTTTATACAGGCTCCGCTCCAGACGCTATGATATTTTTTTTTAATTTTAATTGCAATGTTTTAACGTCTCATTCTTACACTAGACATTGCACATCTAATAGCGCATCTCCATATGCAGCTGACTTAAAAGCATATCCTCATACGCAGCTGATTAAACAGCGCATCCCAATATGCAGCTATTTAAACAGCGCACCCCCATATGCAGCCGATTTAACAGCGCATCCCAATAGGCAGCGGATTCAACAGCGCATCCCAATATGCAGCTGATTCAACAGCGCATCCCAATATGCAGCCGATTCAACAGCGTATCCCAATATGCAGCCGATTCAACAGCGCATCCCAATGTCCAGTCAATTCAACAGCGCATTCCCATATGCAGCCGATTCTACAGTGCATCCCTATTTGCAGCCGATTCAACAGCGCATTCCCTAATGTAGTCGATTTAATAGCGTATCCTTGTATGCAGCCGATTCAACAGCACGTTTTCTTATGCAGCCGATTTAACAGCGCGTCCTTTATACAGCTGATTCAACATTGTAATAAACTATTTTGAAAGCGTCAGTTGATATTTATTTTTATTAAATATCATATATTTTATTATATTTCGAGTTCAACTATTAACACAATCTGAAACATAAATATAAAATACATATCGACATATTCTTTATAATATCTCTTTATAAATAATGTTTTTTGTATATATTGTGTTCTGATCATTTTAATTTTTCTCCGTTGACAATAGCGTAGTCACCTAAAAATAATTTTGAATTGTTTTTAAATTTCGTCCTTGAAAGAGCAACATATAATTGCCCATGACTGAAAACTGGTGACGGCAAATGAACACCAACTTTTTCATAAGATTGTCCTTGTGATTTATGAATAGTCATTGCGAATCCTAATCTAATAGGAAACTGTTTTCGTTGCATATTGAATGGAATTTCTTTCGTAGATAGAGATAAATTTATCCTTGGAATGAAAACTAATTTACCTTTGTTTTGACCAGTTGCTAATTCCACTTGAATAGAATATTTAAGCATTTTTTTTACTATCAACCTTGTTCTATTACAAAGTCCTTTATTGACATTTAAATTTCTTAAAAGTATAATGATAGCCCCTACTTTTAAATGTAATTTATGTGGTGGGAATCCATTAGGAGTTAACTTATTTAAAAATTCTGTAGGTAACATAATATCTAAATTTTCTTTGTTATCATCTTCAGCAGTATCAATACTCAAATATTCAACATGGTTTCCTTCCATTAAATTCAAAACATTATTATTGATTTCAGTAACATCATTATTTTTAGGAGCCAAAATAACTTTTTCCGTTATATTCGTATTATCTATTTTTATTGTTTTTCCGAATATTTCTTCGACAAGATTTTCTTTAATGATAAAATTATCTGGTATAGCACTTACTTCATTATCATCTTCAAAAACATCGCGGCGTTTTCCTTTTCCGATCTAATAACCATTGTTTAAAATTATTATCATCATCCGAAACTCGCAGATTTTCATTTAACTTCATTTGCTTAAAATTTTGCAATAATAAACTAAATTTAACTAAATTTTCAATAATGTTCATACGGCTACCATGTCGTACAATTGGTAATGTTTGCCTGAAATCTCCTGATATAATTACAGTTTTACCACCGAAGGGTTGGTTTACATTGTATAAATCTTGAAAGAGACGATTAACCGCTTCGAAAGCAAATTTTAAAGTCATGGATATTTCATCCCAAATGATTATTTGTGTTTCCTTTAATTGTTTGCCTTCTGCAGAATTAGGCTTAACATTACAAGTTGTACAATCTGTTATATTTAACGGTAGTTTAAATTTTGTATGCACTGTTTTTCCATCGACTAATGAATTCGCTGCTATACCTGTCAAAGCTACACATAAATAATGTATAGTATGATATTTAAAATAAGCTATTAAAACGTTAAGTTAATAACTTTTCCCACTTCCACCCGGTCCTTCTATAAAAATATATTTTTCTTTACCTTGGTTGTTTAAACTTTTCAGTGTAGAGTCGAATATTTGCCTTTGTTTATTATTTAAAGAATTTATTTTCATTTCTAATTCATTAAGAATATAATTATTATGATTTGAAATTGTTTCATTATTATCTTCTTCTATAAATGTGCTTATGTTAGGTAAATTAAAATCGTTTAAGAGGAGGTGGAGTATATCTGTCCTTTTCTAATCAAAGAATTGATTTTTTTGCAAAAACTAATGATTGTAGCAAAAAATAAGGAGATAGCCCCATCTCGTATAATAAAAAGCAAGATTTTCTTTGATGAGGAAAAATTATTTTTATCGCTTTGTTTTTAAGAAAACCTTGAAAAACTGAATTGTCCATCCTAACCTCTATTTTTTACGTTTTTCAAGGTTTTCTTCAAAACGAATCGATAAAAATAATTTTTCCTCATCAAAGAAAATCTTGCTTTTTATTATACGAGATGGGGCTATCTACTTATTTTTTGCTACAATCATTAGTTTTTGCAAAAAAATTAATTCTTTGATTAGAAAAGGACGGAGATATACGACCTGCTCTTAATGAAAATCCATTGACTTGTAAATTATTTTTAATAACATTCAATGCCAGATTTTCACCTAAATTTTTTTCGTATTTAGGGTGGTAAAATTTATCTTTATATTTTTTATATAAATCTCGTGCACTTATAGGATTATGAAAAACGCAAATAAAAGCAAATAATTCACGAAGAGCATAAGGGAATTCTGTTGAAGATGTTTCTTCCAAGCATCTATCCCATACTTTATCTTCATTAATTAATTGTTTTGCCTTAGCTGCCTCATAAAACGATTTGTACATCACATCATCAACAGTACGCAAAGCTTCAAAAGACGTGGCTCCTTTAACATGTAATAGTAATAACCTAATAAAATAACGTTCTCTATCTTTCGGACTTACTAAGTACATTCTACTGAGTATTGGTTTTCTTTTTTTTTTCTTTTATTCCACTTTTTTAGTTTTTCATCAAATGTATAAAAATTTGGTATTTCTGAATACAAGTAATTTCGTGCTTCGAAATCTTCTCTATTCAATTTAAAATATGCTGTTAATGTTGTTCCAACATTTTTTTGCATGATCATTTTTTCTTTTCCTTCTTTAAAAAGTTCGTTTTGTTGATTCTCTTCATGAACGCTTAGACGTTTTATAGTATGTGGAATAACATGTAAAGGATATTCTAATAATCTGTGCATTGCTTCAGGTGGACATAAATATCGTGTATTAATGTCTTCTTTGATTTCGTCATATTCATATTTAACATTTTCACTATTATCATTTTCAAAAGTGTCTTTATTTTCTGATCTAAAATCAACATTAACTTGATGTATTTTGATGTATGCACAATCATGACCTTCATAACAGTATTTGAATAAATATTTAATGCATTGTACAGTGGAACAAACTTCTACGTTTATGTGTGCATTAAATTTCAATGATAAGTAAGGATTATAAGAAACAACGAATCCATTATCTGTAATTCTTTCTGTAAATTTATTTTTAAAAATAATTTCGACGCCATCATTTTTGCGTTTGTATAGTGGATACCCATTTGATTTAAATGTTGTTGTATTATTAAATTTTTTTGGAAAATTTTTCGTACATTGTTTCGTATTTTTATCCATACACGGACAATTTATATTTTGCATACCACAGGGACCGTGTATCATAAATTGTTTAACAATACTATATAATTTTGGATAAATATCTTTATTTGGGATTTCTGCACTTATTATTTTATTAACTTTTTCGGGAATGTCAAATTTATCATTTTCATCTAAGAATAACAACATATGCATATGTGGTAATCCTCGTTTTTGAAATTCAATTACATAACTATATGCAATACATTTTCCTAATATTCCTTTTTTTATTACTAAATTTTTGAATTCTTCTACTTTTTGATAAAATACTTTTGTTATAATATCTGGTCTATCTATTGCATTTTCATAAATTTCCAAGTTTTCAGTTATTTCTTTCCAATGTGGGTTACAGGTCATAGTTACAAAAAGGTCAGGTTTACCATGATAATTTACAAGTGTTATTGAATCGATGTAATTTTGTTTTGAAAATCTTTTTGAATAATCTGATTCTTTTTTGTTACGTAAATAGTCCATAACACCTTTGTAACAATCACTTCTTGATACGTTTTGGTTTTTTCGTATGAAATATAATCTGGAGGTTTCAACTTTTACAAACGCATCAACAATGAACTGTTGAGATAATTTTCCTAAATTAAGAAATGGATTAAATTCATTTCTAACACTAAATCTATAATTATAAAATTGCAAATTTTTAATATTAGATTTTCCAAATTTATTTTTGATAGTTCAATAGGAGGCATATCGTCTTCTCCAACGTATACTATTGCTACTTTATTACAGGTAGGTAGATTATATCTATTTTTATCGAAATTATTATTGCGGACAATAGGCATAGTAACAGTTTTCAGAAGACAATTGATTTTTGCACATCGTTGTAGTTTTTTTTCTCCTGCTTCATGCATCATTTTAAAGGCTGTAGCATGAGGGTTAATATCTCTTATTAAGTTATCTAAATGTTCTAATAATGTTAAGTTTGTATTAAACTTATGTCGTTCAATCGTTGCCATTTCATTATCTAAAATATATAATTGTCCATATTTACGTGCTTCATCTTTATTAGGATGTAACGCATATACATTATGGTAAATTTGTCCACAAATTCTAACAAGTTGTGGTCCTTTACCCGGCAATGTATCAAAATTAGCATCAAAACTTGCGAATGCTAAAGCATTATTGTACAACCTAACATTTCGTCGAAAATCAATACTTTCTTCCATAAATTCAGTTGCTCAAAACATTAATCGTTCTGGGTAAGGTGGATTTTCTAACAATTCTACTTTACCTTTATGACAACAATTGGAGAAATCGTTACTTTTAGTATATTAAGAAGGGGCCGAACTATCTGTCTTTGTCTAATAGCGTTTTTCATCATTTATGTAAACACTATCCAGTACAACAAGAAAAAAATAGCAGCCCCCGCTAGATATTAGTATAATTAGTAAATTTTGTAATAACAACCAAATTTTTTACCGCATAGTTTTTGACTAATTAGAGACCTACTAGCAATCTAGAATATAACCTATCTTTTTTTGGTAGGTCTCTAATTATTCAAAAACTACGCAGTGAAAAAATTTGGTTGTTATTACAAAATTTATTTATTATACTAATATCTAGCGGGGGCTGCTATTTTTTTCTTGTTATACCGGATAGTGCTTACATAAATGATGAAAAACGCTATTAGACAAAGACAGATAGTTCGGCCCCTTCTTAAAGTGCAAAATGTTGCGCATCACAATAAACACATGTATTCGTCATGGAACTAATGTAATTTTTAGATATGAGATTTTCATCGAAATATATATTTGCTATACAACCAATCAGTTTCAAATTAATTTTTTCAGTTAATATTTTTTTATTTAATTTCTTTAATTTTTTTTCTACTTTGCCCTTTATTGTTTTATCAATAACTTCGTTTAATACAATATTATGATTGTTATTATGATTACTATTATTCTAATTTTCATTATAATTATTATCTTTAATTTTTAATCGTTTACACTTAATATTTTTTAATTTTTCTTCATATTTTTTGGTTATTTTTCTTTAATTTTTATATAAGCTTCTTTCTTACGTAAAGCCTCATTCGCACGTATTTGTTCCAATTTATCAGTACTCATTGTTTCCTTGAATTGCCATTTTGTTATCTTAGTATTTTCTAATTTCTGTTTATATTTATTTGGTTGTCCTTTTTTCATTTTCATATAAACTTTTTTCTTACGTAAAGTTTCTTGAACACGTCTCAGTTCTAATTTATCATTACTTTTTTGTTTCTCGCATTTCCATAATAATATCTTTTTCCGAAATTTTTTTATATTTATGTGATTCTTCTGTTACCATTTTCCTATCAACGGGATGTCGGAGCTGCATCACTTGAGTTTTGCTTTTTTTATTATATCAGTATCTTTTTAAATTAATAAATTAAACAAATATAATGGCTTGTCCGTACTAAAGCTATATTAATACAATAATTTTTGTCAAAATAAAAAATCATTTGGACTTGTTATTTTTTTATGAGCTTGGATTGGAAATTAGATATCAAACTTGATAGACCTCACTTTAAAATACGATACATTAAAAGTTTTTATTATAACTTTGTATGTCTAATATTTTGGTGGATTTCTTGAGTTGTCCGCACTGGAGTATAATCTTACAAATTTTTACTTTGTAGCAAAAAAACTTGATTAAACGCATCGTTTATTCATGAGTTAGGATTGGAAATATTATTAGAAGACGGGCAGCTTCGTCAAGCTCTTAAGTTCTGTTACAAATAAAGTTTCTTTTTCATCTATTTCTTTTGATTCTTTTTTTTCTTCATTTAATTTAATCTCAACTGTCCCAATTTTATTATCGTTGTAATTCAAGTGGATGTCATCGATTCCCATTATATCATTATCTGGTTTTTAAAAATTTCTATCTGAAATGTCATTGTCAATTTCCATCAAAATTGTTTCATGATTCAAATTCTTTTGTTTACGATACATTTCCATGATCTTTTTTTGTTCTGGCAATAAATGCATTTGTGAGTCTTTTTATAATGTTTCAAGCTCGGCGAAATCCAAATTAAATGGTATTTGATTAAGATCTCGCTCATGACAAAAACTCCTTTTTATCATATCCGGTGGATTATCGTAATTAATTTTTGCATTATTATAATTTTGTAAAACTGGAAACATTTTTATTTTTTGCGTTTTAAAAATTCTTTATAAACGTAATCGCATTTGAGAAACATTATATCTTAAACAACATGGACCTAAATTATAAAGTACTGCAACAGCAAAAACCATTGCAAAAACGCTACAATCATAATTATTCGTTTGTGATTGTACTGTTTCGAATACTGTGCTTAATTCTGATTTGTTTGGAAATAATCTGTTAATATAAATCTTATACTCATCTTGTAAATATATAAGATTCAGACTGTCATATTTATGAATTACCTTATTATTATAATACACACGAATCCGGTGACTCTTTTCTGAATTTCCGGTAAATAATAACTGTATAAATTCTCCATCAATCAGTACTGAATTAACATATTGTGGTCTCTGAATTAGTGAAGTTAATTGCATGTCGAATGAGGTGCACTGGTTTGAAATGTTATTAAATTCTAATATATGAATATCAGTTAACATGAAAGCAATTCCACTATACAATCCCTGTCTTTTAACAATCAATTTATCTTCCTCAGTCAAAACCATTATTAAAAATGAAAATTATCTTAAGAATTTTCATTCATTTTTAATGAACTTTTTCCAAAAATATTCACAAAAGTATTGCTTTTATATTAACTGATTTAATTTACTGCCTTTTTACTTTAAAAGCTGAAAAATTAAAGAAATTATGAAAAATGCTATGAATTAATTTTTATATGATAAATAAATAATAATGAAATTTGTAAAAATAATATAATGATAAAAAATGATTATTTTCGGCAATTATTTATATATATGGGTCAATCCGCGTCAAACGGATAATGGCTCTGTCCAAAATTCTAGATCACCAAAAAAATCATATATAAGCTCAAAATTTTCGTCTTACACTCTACTTTCTTTCGCAATGTGGCGATTTTAAAAAATCCAAAATGGCGACTCCAATATAGCGGCTCAAACCAAGAGATATCATAAAAAATTTTCAAAAATTGATTTTAATTTATTCAAATCAGATCCTACATATTTTTTTACATCAGAAATCGATTCAGCGTTCAATTTTACATAGAAATATAGTATTGCACTCGAGTTAAAAAAAATTTACAATGACATCGGAAGGTCATATCGGGAAATAATAGTTATTTCTCAAATTACTCATTGATCAATGTTGATTAGTGAGGAAATAAAGATACTGATAGATAACTCGAGCTACTGAATTTAAATCTGATGTCCGCTTAACCCTACAAGATCTGTATGAAAGTCATTTGAAGGTTTAATCGCGAATATCTTTTATTATTTGATAACATTAGGACACCTTCAAGTTTTACGTGTCGCTGAATTCGAAACCGGGGTCTGTTGGAGTGTCAAACGACGTAATTACGTAAAAATTAATCAAACATTGACTAAAAGAAAATTTTTGTTCTCCAAGAAATCACAGTTTGAAACGAATTTTTCTGTAATCACGTCGTTTAACACTCCAACAGGTCTTGGATTCGGATCCAGCATCACGTAAAACTTATAGGTGTCTTAATCTTATCAAATAATAGAAGATATTCGCGATTTGACCTTCAAATGACCTTGATGGAGACTGGTAGGGTTAAGCGGATATTAGATTTGGATTCAGTGACTCGAGTTACCTATCAGTATCTTCATTTTCTTACTAATCAACGTTCATCAATGATCGATTCGAGAAATAACTATTGTATCGCGATATGACCTTCAGATGATATTGTAAAATTTTTTTACCTTGAGTGCAATACTATATTCTCATGTAAAACCGAACGCTAAATTGATTTCTGATATAAAAAATATGTAGAATCAGATTTGAATGAATTAAAATTAATTTTTTAAAATTTTTCATGAAATTTCTAGGTTTGAGTCGCCATATTAAGGCCGCTATTTTGTATTTTTCAAAATCGCCACATTGCAAAAGAAAGTAGAGTGTAAGACGAAAATTTTGAGCCCATGCACGACTTTTTTAGTGATCTACAATTTTGGACAGAGCCATTATCCGTTTGATGTGGATTGACCCATATATATGTATATATATATATATATATATATATATATATATATATATATATGGGACATTTTACACCAACTAGAAGAGCAAAAAAAATGAAAATCGCTGAACTCTGAGAATATATTCTGTCTGTTACTCAAAATATGTAAAAAAATATTCAAGGATTTAGATTTGAAGGATCAAGAGCCATAGATCCTTAAAATTTGGAAATTTTCAAAATTTTTGGAAAAGTACCAACTTTATGATTTTTTTTTTGAAAATCCTAATATTTTAGAGAGAAATTCATAAGAATACTTCTTGTTGTTAATGAAAAGCAGAGTTAGCATGATTCTTTACAGACCTGAATTTTGAAGTTTTCTATTGGTTCTTACATGTATTACATGGTAATTGAAATTACTCATTGTCTACTACTTAAGAAATTGCTTTTCGAGGGCTTATTTCCTTCTATTTTTTATCAACTTAAAAATAAATTTCTGACTGTGTAAGAAAGAGCCACCAATAAGGTGTTATAACAGTTTAAAATATATATTTTCATGTCTAATTTATTTTCAATATAAAAATTAATCATACATGATAATATATATTTTAAACTGTTTGAACTCCTTATTGATGGCTCTAACTTACATGATCAAAAATTCAGTTTAAAGTTTACGTGAAATAGAGGAAAATAAGCCCGCGAAAAGAAATTTCTGAAGTGGGGAGCAATGAGTAATTTCAATTACCATGTAATACATATAAGAACCAATAGAAAACTTCAAAATTCAGGTCTGTGAAGAATTATGCTAACTCTGCTTTTCATTAACAACAAGAAGTATTATCATGAATTTCTCTCTAAAATATTAGGATTTCCAGGAAAAAAAAATAATTAAGTTGGGAATTTTCCAAAAATTTTGGAAAATTTCCAAATTTCAAGAATCTATGGCTCTTGATCCTCCCAATCTAAATCCTTGAAAATTTTTTAACATATTTTGAGTAACAGGCAGGATATATTCCCAGAGTTTCAGAGATTTTTATCTTTCTGCTCTTCGAGTTGGTTAGAAATGTTCCATATATAAATATATATATATATATACCCACATAGCATGAAATATTTATGAAAGCTTTCAGAAATATTTGCAGGGAAAGAATGAAAGATTGTTGAAAGCCCGCTATGTCCGCCTGAGGGACTGCAAATAAATATTTCAATGAAAGTTTTTTGAAAGATTTCAACAAGATTTTCTAAAATATTTCAAATAAATATTTAAGAAATATTTATGCAATATTTCGAAGCAATATTTAAACAATCAAATAAATCTTTCATGAAAGATTTATGAAAGATTTCAGCAATATTTACGGTAACATTTCAAGAAAATATTTATGAAAGATTTCTACAATCTTTTATTGCAAGATTATCACAGTTTTAAAAATCTTTCATAAATGATTTATGAAATATTTCAACATATTTACGAAAATATTTCAAGGAAATCTTTCTGAAAGATTGTTGCCATATTTCTTTGCAAGATTATCAGCAGTATAGAAATCTTTAATGAAAGATTTATGAAATATTTTTCCTTTCTTTCAGAAATATATTTACCGTACATATTGATAAAATCTTTCATTAGCCTTTTGTGAAAAGTTTTAAACGGAAATGTTGTTGAAAGCCCGCTATGTCCACCTGAGAGACTGCAAACAAATATTTCAATGAAAGTTTTCTGAAAGATTTTAACAAGACTTTCTAAAATATTTCAAATAAATATTCAGGAAATATCTATGCAATATTTCGAAGCAATATGTAAACAATCAAATAAATCTTTCATAAAAGATTTATGAAAGATTTCAGCAATATTTAAAGTAATATTTCAAGGGAATCTTTTTGAAAGATTTCTACAATCTTTCATTGCAAGATTATTAACGTCATAGAAATCTTTCATTTCTACAATCTTTCGGTGGTATCGATATAACATACACATACACACACACATACACATACACACACACACACACACACACACATATATTCACAATAATTATAGTTTTTATTTACATGATACTATATTATATTTTGATACATTATACTTCTACATGAAATACATATCAGCATACATAATTTTACATTCATTTATAAAGTCGCATTTATATTGGATAAGATAAGCGCTGCGCACGTATGCACTAATCAGAGCTTTTGCCTTTAATAGTAAGTCAGCTATCCTCTTACCACTTGGGGACAAAACGCGCATTGAACGCGCGTCCTCCTATCGGCATGATTAGGAAACTCAATGGTTGCAGAAAAATAACTCCTAAAAATATTTCATTGAAAGATTTCTGAAATATTTTAACAATATTTGTAAATCATCCCGAATAAATATTTACACAATATATCGTGGCCAGATTTAAGCAATCAAATAAACCTTTCATTGCAATATTGTAACTATCATAGAAATCTTTCATGAAAGATTTATGAAAGATTTCAGCAATATTTACGGTAATATTTCAAGAAAATATTTACTAAATATTTCTACAATCTTTCATTGCAAGATTATCAGAGTTACAAAAATCTTTCATAAAAGATTTATGAAAGATTTCAGCAATATTTACAGTAATATTTCCAGAAAATATTTAAGAAATATTTCTGCAATCTTTCATTGCAAGATTATCAAAGTTACAAAAATCTTTCATGAAAGATTTATGAAAGATTTTAGCAACATTGACGGTAATATTTCAAGAAAATGTTTATAAAAGATTTCTACAATTTTTCATTGCAAAATTACCACAGTTTTAAAAATCTTTCATGTAAGATTTATGAAAGATAGTGTAAAGGTTTTTGGCTGAAGCATGGAGAACACTGGAGAGAAATCTTTTATAAATCTTTCAAACAGGTTTCCTTAAAAATTTCTATGAAAGATTACAACAATCTTTCGTTGTTGTCTAAGTAAACAAAAAATCTCGCAGAGAAATATTGTTGAAAGATTTTATAAAATATTCCATGAAGCTTTCTTTGAGAGATCACTACTATATTTCCTTGCAATATTACATGAAATATTTATGAAATATTGCGTCAAGATTTTTGGGAAGAACATGGAGAACGCTCAGGAGCAATCTTTCATAAATCTTTCAATTATGTTTCCTGAAAGATTCTGATGAAAGCTTCCAACAATCTTTCATCGCAGTCTAAGTAAACCATAAATCTTCCAGAGAAATATTAATGAAAGATTTCATGAAATATTCCGTGAAACCTTCTTTGTGAGATTGCTACTACGTTTCGTTGCAATATTATATTAAAGATTTATAAAAGATTGCGTGAAGGTTTTGAGGTACAGTAGGGAAAACGTATGGGAGAAATCTTGCATAAACCTTTCAAACATGTTCCCTGAAAGATTTCAATGAAAGTTTCTAACAATCTTTCATCGCAGTCTAAGTAAACCAAAAATCTTGCAGTGAAATATTGTTGAAAGATTTATGAAATATTCCCTGAAGCCTTCTCTGTAAAATCGCTAATATATTTCCTTGCAATGTTGCATAAAAAATTTATGAAAGATTGCGTTAAGTTTTCGAGGTACAGCTAGGAGAACGCCTGTGAGAAATCTTTCATAAATCTTTCAATCATGTTTCGTGAAAACTTTCTTTGAAAGCTTTCAGCAATCTTCCGTTGCAATATAAGTTAACCAATAATCTTGCAGAGAAATATTGTTGAAAGATTTATAAAATATTGTTTGTAATATTTCATCGAGATTTCATGAAATATTTCAATATAATATTACTGTAATATTGCTGAAAGATTTCATTGAAAGATTTTTTTATCGTTCGTTATATCTTGCTACGAAATATTTCAACAATATTTATAAAATATTTCTAAGAAATCTTTCACTCAAAGATTTTGAAATGTTTCACTGTTTTATTTCATGCTATGTGGGTATATATATTTATTCATTAAAAAAAGTTTGTTGTAAAAAAAACTAAAATCAAAATTATTTTGAATTTTTATTAATAATTGTATTCTTCAATTTATTTACAGTTATTTATGGTTATTTGCAGTATCTACATTTAAATAATGTATAAATGATAATAAACAACCCACACAGCATGAAATATTTATGGAAGCTTCCTAGAACATTGGCAGCGAAGATTCTAAGAATATTTCATTAGAAGATCTAGGACATCCCAGATCTTTTATTGAAATATTTCAGGAATCTTGCAGGAATATTTCATGAGATATTCCATGAAATATTTCTGGAAGATTTTAGAAATCTATCGTAAAATATTCCGTGGAATATTTATGGAAGATTCGCAGAATATTGGCACGGAAGATTTGGAATATTTTAGGAATTTTCCGTGAAATATTCCTGTAATATTTGTGTGTCCTTGATTCTTCCTACATTGGAATAATCCGTGGAATATTCTTGAGAGATTTCAAGAATATAAAAATGGAAGGTTTGGGTAATCTCTCATCTTTCATGAAATGTTCCTGGAAGATTTTGGAAAAATGTGAAATGCTGTGAGGGGATGGTATATATATATTATATAATAACACATTACACTTATACATCAATACATATACGCATACAAAAACATTTAGTTATAAAATCGCATTTAAATATTCGCTTCGACTGTGCACATCAAAGTGCTGATATCCTTTCGCTTTTATAGTAAGTGAGGTATCTTTCAACCGCTTGGGGATAAAACTCCCATTTAACAAACATCCCCTCATCGTCGTCACTAGAAACCTCACGGAAAAAGGAAAATACCTGAAAAGAATGTACTAATTTGAGTCAGTACTAGAAAGAATATTACCAGTCGTTTTTTAATTGATACTCAGTATATATTTTAAAACGACCTATATAAGTACATTTTTTAACGCGACTCGTCCCAAGAATTGTGTGGTATAGTACCGAATTTTTCCGTACTACGGGACTGAATTATCTTTTACTAACATAGTACCTATACAATATTTACTGCGGCGCTGTCGAATATGAAACTTCAATACAGCTAATTTATCATAATGTAAAAACCATTAAATTGCATAAAAATTTTTAGCAATCAATAAATATAATATCGATCATATAATATGTAAAAATTTCAAATTAGTAATTATTAATTTTAAACTTTAGTTGATTATTATAAACGGGAAAAAGCAGATGAATTTTTTTGCTACAATAAAGAAATTTGTAAGATTAAGCTTGAGTGCGGACAACTCATGAAATCCACCGGGATGCTATACATAAAAAGTTATATACAAACTTACGATGTATAGTATTTCGAGATTAGGTTTGTCAAGATTGATCTAACTTTCAATCCAAGTTTATAAAAGAAATAAATTCAAATGACTTTTTATTTTAACAAAAATAATTGTACTAACATAGCTATAGCGCGGATAAGTTAGAATATTTGTTTGATTAATGAATTTAAAAAGATGTCAACAAAATAAAAAAAGCAAAAATCGATTCTAACAGCTCTGACATCCTGTTAAGTTGAAAATTAATTATTAGTAATTTAAAAGGGTTATATATTATAAAAATGATTTTAGAATCATCAATTTTTAATTCTAGTATGGGAAAATCAGTTCTATATATAGCAATTATATTCTCTGCAAAATTTTACCCCTGGATCGGATAGGTGAAATATCAGTCCTAGTACCGAAAAAATAGGTACTACGTAGCGGAAATTCATGCACTCAGTTCGTAATATAGTTATGCCAGCATTAGTAGTTAAAATTTGAAGTATAGTATTGATTAAAATTATACTATTACATTTTTTTTCAATACTTTATCACAGAAATAATACATACTACGTGTAGTATTGATTTTAATGGTATTTACCTTTTTCCGTGCTCCCGTAACGTTCCGCGCAATCTTCCAACGAAAACTTTATGGAATCATTCTAGAATCTTTTAAGTAATATTCCACTGGAAAATTACTGTAATCTTTGCGTAAAATATTTCGTAGAATATTTACGGAAGATTTATGTAATATTTCGCTGTACGATTTAAAAGTTTTTAGGAATCTTCCAGTGAAATGTTTCTGGAATCTTTCTGAAATCTTTAATGAAACATTCCACTGGAAGATTACTTAAATCTTTTTGTGGAATATTTCGTTAACTATTTATGGAAGATTTATGTTATATTCCACTGTACGATTTGGAAGTTTTTTTGAATCTTCCAGTGAAATGTTTATGGAATCTTTCTGAAATCTTTCATAAAATATTCCACTGGAAGGTTACTTAAATATTTCTGTGGAACATTTCGTGGAATATTTATGGAAGATTTATGTAATATTCCGCTGTACAATTTTAATGTTTATAGGAATCTTCCTGAAATCTTTCATGAAATATTTCATCGGAAGATTACTTTAATCTTCCTGTGAAATGTTTCGTGGAATATTTATAGAAGATTTATCTAATATTTCGCTGTACGATTTTAAAGTTTTTTGAAATCTTCCAGTGAAATGTTTATGGAATCTTTCTGAAATCTTTCATGAAATATTCCACTGGAAGATTACTCAAATCTTTCTGTGGAATATTTAGTTGACTAGTTCTGAAAGATTTATGTAATTATCCGCTGTACGATTTTAAAGTTTATCGGAATCTTCCAGCGAAATGTTTATGGAATCTTTCTGGAATCTTCCATGAAATATTTTACTGGAATATTCATAAACATTACATGGAATATTTTATGAAATATTTCAGAAATCTTTCGTGAATATTACATGGAATATTTTGAAAAAGTTTTCGAATATTCCTTTAAAATATTCCTGAAATATTCCTGGAAGCTTTCAATGGAAGATTCCAGTGGAATATTCTAAAATATTCCGTGAAGACTTTTAATAATCTGCATGAAAGGTTCCATTGAAATATTCCAGTGGAATAATTCGAAATATTTCAGTGAAATCTTTCATGCTATGTGAGAACCATTATTTATTTCTAGCCTAACGCTTTTTTATTGTTATTTACAGTTTTCAATATTTTCTTATAATCATTTGTTTATTCGCAGCATTATTCTACTTTTACAAAATAATTTTCATACAAGGTGATAAAATATTTTACTATAAGATATATATATATATATATATATATATATATATATATATATATATATATATATATATATATATATATATGTTTCATTTCACAAAAAATTTCAACATCAAAACTAATTCTCTAATGTAAACAATAAAAAATTAAATTAGTATAATTTTGAAATTTTGATATGGGAATACTTTTTATAAATAACTTGTGGTATTGAATGCTAATTAAATTTAGTTTGCACATGAAGTTAATTATTTAGGTTGGGAATATATTCAATAAAATAATATAACTATTTATAAGTTATCACTTAATTTTTTAAACTTTTTATTCATAGTTGACAATTATATTGAATATATGATTCTCATTTTAATAGTTTTTATATGATACTATGTGAATTTTATAAATATAAATTATTTAAGGAGATGTAAAATGGACAGCACACTTCCACCCATAAATATTGATTATATTTCCATTGTATTTTAAAATTTTGAATAAATAGATGCATTAACATACAGTATGTATCACGAAGATTATTCAGTTAAATTTTTACATAAATCTATTCATTAGTTATTGAGAAGTTTGGGTTCCAATATTATTTACTAAAATTTTTCCATTTGGAATCAGAAATTTAAATATCTTGAAAACTAATGATTGGAATAATTTAAAATACATTCCTTTTATGGAAATTCAGCAATAGAAAGGAAAGACAGTTAATTTTTTTATCTTTTTATAGTAAAATATAATCAAACTTTGACAACAAATTTAACATAATGAAATAATTGTACTTTCAATGATTTGTATCATATTTAATACAAATTATAGAGTGATATTACAGAATATTATTTTTTTCCGCATTCATAATAAATGTTTCGCAAATAATAAGTAAATTTTCTTTTGAAATATTTACTGTTTTAGGGGGAATTCTACTTCTATCTAGACATTTCATACATATAAATGCATAATTATAGACATAATCGGAAACATTTATTCATATTTTATATATTGTACTATCTTTATAATTGACTATTTAAAAAATTTAATATCTAATAAATAATTTTTTTAAATTGTATTTCATAAAATTTATGTTCAAACGATATTTAAAAAAATATTTTTATATCATGTAATTATAATTTTTCAAATGAAGTAATTTGATATTTTTTAAAAATTATTGTTTCTCTTATTAAAAATATTATTGCTTCAATGAAATGAATTGCTAAAAATTTTTATATAAATCACAATTCATTTAAATATAAACACGTGTACAAATGAAAATGTAACTAAGGTTAAATGTATGTTATTTATAAAAAATTGTTAACAAGTAACTTTTTAAATAATATATTTTCATGAAAACTAATTTGAATACCTCATTCTCTGAATGATAACTGAATACAATTTTAATTTAATAAATTTAGTTGTACAATTATTAATATATAATATTTATGTAACTGTTCATCAAATAAAATTATTATTTTTTTAATATATATATATATATTATATATTAAAAAAATAATTATTACAATAGATTGTAGTTAAATAAAAATGTTTATTTTAATAATTATTGCGTTGAAATTTATTTTGATGAAAATGTTATTTGATTGACATTTACAGTATTATTTAAACTATTTTTGAAAAGTTACTTGTCATCAATAAAAAAATATTTAATTTTCCAAATTAATAATCTAATATCAAGAATTTTCTAAAAATTATAATATTTATGATATGCAAACCTTACTTGTGATACATACACTTTGTAATATTTGTATCTCATTAAATTTTTATATTAGATGCAAAAAGGATTGTTAAGTGATTGCAAATAGTTATTTTTTATTCCGAAATATTCGAATTTCAAATTAACGAAAATGTTGTATTTTAATCTTATGATTTTTTCTATTTAAATTTCGTATTTCACGTATATAAAATACATTTGTGAAGATATTTTTATTAGAAATCAACACGAATTTTTTTTAAGCATGTTTCACTTATAAATTAATTTCATAATTCTAATTCATGGTCATATCGACGCCCCGTACGAAGAAAAGCACCGTTCAGAAATCCCAATGTTAATTTGCATTTGAATTTCTGAACGGTGCTTTTCTTCGTACGGAGCGTCGATATATTGAGGTCTGGAAATTATAGTTGTAACTCAGTACCCAGTTCTCAGTTTATTTACATCAAATATCGTACTATCTTTGTTTTTCTAATGGAAGTAGAGTGAGAAATAGTCATTTGAAATAAATTATACGCTTTTTTACTTTAAGCACATGTGTACATATATTTTTATATTATGTTCAGGGTTGCGAAAAAAGTAATTAAAAATTATTTGAATCACGAATCATTTTTGAATTTGTAATTAAAGTTTTATTTAAATAACAATTCCTTTTAAATTAATAATTAAAAATATTTTAATTAACAAATCAAAATCTAATCGTGAATTGAAAAGGCTTTAATTAAAAAATCAAAAGGAATTCTCAATTAAATAAATTTCAATTAAGAAATCAAAATGTAATCGTGAATTGAAAGGGCTTTAATTACAAAATCAAAAGGAATTCTTAATTAAATAAATTTCAATTAAGAAATCAAAATTTAATCGTGAATTGAAAGGGCTTTAATTCCAAAATCAAAAGGAATCCTTAATTAAATAAATGTCAATTAAGAAATCAAAATGTAATCGTGAATTGAAAGGGCTTTAATTCCAAAATCAAAAGGAATTCTTAATTAAATAAATTTCAATTAAGAAATCAAAATTTAATCGTGAATTGAAAGGGCTTTAATTCCAAAATCAAAAGGAATCCTTAATTAAATAAATTTCAATTAAGAAATCAAAATGTAATCGTGAATTGAAAGAGCGTCAGTTATGATTATGATTTGTGAATTCGAGGGCTTTAATTAAAAATTCCACAATTCCTTTTTAATTAAATGTACTAAGGAATTTGTATCATATATATGTATATAGAAAAACATATGTGGACGCGCACATACATACGCACCTAGGCTCATATATATGCAACATGTCATGTCGACTCATTACACACACACACACGGACAAGTTGATATATATATATATATATATATATATATATACATACATGGTCCGTTTCATGTCAACTTGCACCCGTTGACCCGTATATATTTTGGTTTATATATATGTATATATATATACATACATACATACATGGGATATTTCATGTCGGTTAGCACGTACTCATAAGTACAGGTTTTCTTTATATGTGGTACATTTTATGACAACACGCACACACCCATTCGTGTACCCTTAGATTTACATATATGGGACATTTCATGTCGATTCGCATGCATGCACACGCACGTTAATAAACATAGGATTTTTCACGTCAATTCGAAAGCACACACACAGGTTTATATATATGGGACATTTCATGTCAACTCGTACATACTCATAATGACAGGCTTTTTTATATATGTGGGACATTTTATGACAACACGCACACACCCATCCTAGTAACCTTAGGTTTATATATATATGAGACATTTCATGTCGATTCGCATGCATGCACACGCACGTTAATATATATAGGATTTTTCACGTCAATTCGAACGCACACACACAGGTTCACATATATATGGGACATTTCATGTGAATTCGCATGCATGCACACAAACTTTAATAAATATTGGATTTTTCACGTCAATTGGAACGTACGCACATACAGGTATATATATATGAGATATTTCATGTCGTTTACAGGTTTATATATATATATATATACATATATATATATATATATATATATATATATATATATATATATATATATTATATATTTTTAATTATATAAATTATTAATATGGGACAGTACATGTCGTTGCGCATGCATGCACACACACGTTAATATACATGGGATTTTTAATGTCAATTCAAACGCATACAAACACACAGGTTTATATATATTGGACATTTCATGTCGATTCGCATGCATGCACACGTACGTTAATATACATGGGATTTTCCATGTCAATTCGAACGCACGCACACACACACAGGTTTACACATATGGTACATTTCATATCGATTCGCATGCATGCACACACGTTAATATACATAGGATTTTTCACGTCAATTATTACCCACGCCTATACAGGTTTATATATATGGGACATTTCATGACAACTCTAACACACCTATCTAAGCGCCCTTAGGTTCACATATATGGGACGTATCATGTCAACACGCACGCACCGGTTTTCATATATTTGACATATCTTGTCAACTCGAACACGCAAACACATCTAAACATGTATTTGAAATTTGTATTTATATATATGGGACCGTTTCTGTCCATTCGCATGTACGCACACACATGGGCTTATGAATATATATATATATATATATATATACTAGGGGGGGTACCCCCCTGCTCGCGCTGCTCGCCAACCCCCAGTTATGCTATAAATATAATTATATATTAAACATTTATTATTAATATTATATTATATAATGTAATATTATTTAATTTATTATATAATATAATTTTTATCTAAACTCTAAATAAATATTTTTACTATTTCTATTAATATTAATTATTTATGTTACTTTATATAAAAATACCTCAACACTATTTTGTTCATTATATTTCAAAAAGAAGAGATATATATAATTATTATTAATTCATTATTTTTTTATTTTTATAAAAAAAGAAGAGATATATAGTGTTGAGGTTCGGCTTTCCACACCACCTTACATTTCAAACCTTTATCAATATAACTTATAAATATTTATTTTTTAAATCAATATTAATTTTGAATAAATTTGTAAAATTTTTTTGTCAATATAATTATATAATATATGAAGTTTTAAAAAAGGTGTGTAACATAGAGGTACCTTGATGGCGCGTTAGATTTTTTGATTAGTGGAAACCCTCGCCAGTAGCCCTAAAAACCACTTAGTCTTATAAAATATATTTTATTTTAAATATTTATAATATATTTAATTATATGTAGTATAACTTAAAAATAGTGTTATTATTGTTATGATATTAATGATCATTAGTTTAAAATATATTGAAAATTTTGTTGATAATTTAGTATATTATTTGATATATCGTAATGATTTTGAGTTTTATAAGATTTATAGGATTATTTTGTTATAATTCCTTTTTTATATCTTTTTTCTCATTTTAAACATTTTATGAGATATATCAAAAATTCATACTAAAATTTATAAATTTATTATGATATTGTAAATGAAATTATTACATGATCATTATATCATATTTTATTTAAAATTTAGTTATTTATATAACAAATAAATAAATAAAATAATTTTAAATTATTTTATACTTACTTATACTATATTTACCTGTATAAAAGTTATGAATATGAATTTTTTATTTATTGTTGTTATTAGTTAAATTATTTATTTATTAAAATTTCGTTTTATAAATTTTAAATAATCATAACTTTTAAATATTTTAGTTAATTTTTAAATATTCTAATTTTTTTTGTTTTTAATAATATTAATAATTAAAAAATTTTTTTTTAATTTATTATTATATATTTAAATATTTATGATTTATTTTAATTTTTCATATTTTATTAATAATGTTAGCTAATCTTAATAAATAATTAGAATAAATTTCATGACTTTGATTAAAGTAATATTCTGCTATTGGTTCGCTTATATTTATTTTATATTTTATAATTTCATTCGCATAATATTTATAATACTCTGGTACTTCATTCCAATTTTTAAATTCAAATTGTTCATTATTTTCCTCTATATACGAATTAATAATATTATTTAATTTAGAAATTATTGTATTGCTTATTGAACTATTATTATCTAGACTTTCTAAATAATATTCATATTCTTCTTGGAAATTTAAATGTTCTTCAATTTGATCATTTAAATTTTCCATCAATTGTTGATCATTGACATTGTTAATTTCAACATAATGACCTTCTATTGGATCCCATTCAATCATTTGTTGATCATTAACATTGTCAATTTCAACATCATTAATTGAATTCCATTCCATTATGTTTTTTTATTTATATATTATTAAAAATTTTTAATGTTTATAATTAATATAAATATAACCTGAAAAAAATAAAGTTTAATTAATAAAATAATTTATAAAAAATTTATTTAAATAACATTAAATTTTTGTTAAATTATAATAAAATTATTTTTCTAATATTTCTTTCCAAACTATGTTAGGTATAATATCTTTGTTTTCCGATTCATTTTGAATATATATTTTATTTACATTTTTACAACGTGAAAGAGCAACATATAATTGCCCGTGAGAAAATAAAGGTTTTTTGATGAATATTCCTATATTTTCGAAACTTTGGCCTTGAGATTTATTAATTGTTATAGCAAAAGCTAATATAACAGGAAATTGTTTTCTATATAAAATAAATGGTAAAGATGATGATTCATTAGTGTTTAATGTAATACGTGGTATAAAAACTTTATTTCCTTTATTTTCTCCAGTAATTATTTGTGCTTCTATGTTATATTTGAATAATTTAGTTATTTTTAATCGCGTTCCATTACATAATCCATTTTTATACTTAAATTTCGAATTAACATAATTATGGTATTTACTTTTAATTTCAGTTCGTGTGGAGGTAATCCTTCTCTTATGATATTTAACATTTCTATTGGATAATTCAAATGAATATTATCATCCGTTTGATCTACACCTTTGTATGTTGCATAGTCAATGCTATAATAAGTTTTTGTTTCATTCTTAATTAATTTTAAAATTCTGTTATTTAAAATATTTACATCTTCATTATGTGTACTCAAAATGACATTTTTTGAAAAACAATAATTTTCATTAATGTTTTTATAAATTTTGGCACAGACGTCATTAGTTTTCCATTCTTCTGGAATAATAAATGGATTAATGTTTCCTTCTCCTATATTTAATAAAAATGAAGAGAAACTGTCATTATTAGATCTTATGTTTTTTTTTAATTTAAAAATATGAAATAAGGGCCAAAGATTTGAATATTTTATAGTCTCTTCAATTATAGTATTTCTTCTTCCATATTTTAATACTGGTAGAATTTGTCGAAAATCTCCACCTAAAATAATTATTTTTCCACCAAAACTTTTATCATTATGACAAACATCTTTTAAAGTTTTGTCTACGATTTCTAAAGCTTTTTTAGGAATCATAGATGCTTCATCCCATATAATTATATCTGTTTCTCTTAATTTTTTTTATCTGAATTAAATTTTAAAAATGCGCTTTCAATGTTATTTAAATCCAATGGTAATCTAAAAGTTCTGTGACTTGTTAAACCTTTAAGTAATAAAATTGAAGCTATTCCGGTCCAAGCCATCGATAAAAATTTTTTTTTAATGCTTATATAATAATATATTAATGTTTTGTATAAGAAAGTTTTTCCGGAACCTCCTGGTCCATCTATGAAAAATATTTTTTGTTTATTATTTATTATTTTTTCAAAAATTTGTTTTTGATCATTATTTAATTGTTTATACATTTTATCAAATTTTTTTTTACTAAAATTTATAATTTCATCATTAATTTCTTCATTTTCTTCAATGTATGTTTTATTTGGTTCTGGTAAACCAAAATTTTCACATGACATATCTTCTAAATTTAATATTTGATTAATATGTGATAAAGCTTTATTTTCTTTATTATCTTTAAAATCTTCTGTAAAAATTTTTTATATTTGTTCCAAATAATTTTACCTTGAATATTTTAACATAGTAAAAAACATGCAAAAATTTACGTAGTTATATTGGTAACATAACTTGACATGCTTCTTCAAAAATATAATAAATTTCATTTTCGTGCTCAATTAAATTCATTGCTAAAGCTGTTTCTTTATAAGTATTATAAGTAATATTTTCGTGAGTTCGTAAATCTGTATAAGATGTTGCACCTTTTATTCTATTTAATATTAATTTTAAAAAAAAACGTTCACTATCTTTAGGAGATACTACATTTAATCTACCAATAGCTATGCTTTTTCTATTTTTTGATCGTTTTATCCAAGATTTTGTGTTAGAATTGAAAATATAATATTGTGGTATGTTAACATATCTAATTTTTTTAGCAAAATCATCTTTTTTATTCAAAGTAAACCATGCGGTTAACGTTGTTTCGTATTTATTTAATGCTGAATCTATATCATTTTCATTAAAAATTATTTTTTGTTGATTTTCTGTATGAATACTTAATCTTATTACAGAATGACTTCTGCCACATAATGGTAATTCTTGTAATCTCCATGCTGCTTCCATTGGACTTAAGTATCTACCATCTATATATTGTGTTATTTCATCATATACTTCTTCTTCATTTTCTTTTATTTTATTTTCTTTTATTTTGCAATATGCTTTATTTACTCCTTTATAAATATAGTCGTAAATATATTTAATACTTTGTATTGACATACAAAGTTCAGTATTAATATGAGCAGCATATTTTGCTAATAAAAAACTATTGTAAGGAATTACCATTGAATTATCAACTTTTATAATTTTTTTGTTATTTTTAAAATTGTAGATATAATTATCAGAAATATTATTTCGTCGTTTGTATTGTGGATATTTATTTTCTTCAATTTTAGTACATTCAGTAAATGGTTTTGGAAAATTTTTTTTACATATATTTTTATTTTCATCATAACATGGAGATTTGCTAGTATTTGGTCCGTGTAACATATGTTTAATTACTAATTTTTGTAAATATATATTTTCCGATGATGGTATTTCAGCTGAAATATACTTATCAATAGATTCTACAGTAAATATTTTATGATTATGGTGTAATGTGATAATGATATGTGCATGAGGTAATCCTCTTTTTTGAAATTCTATGGAAAATAGATAAGCTATTACAGGACCAAAAATTTCATTTTTTATTATATCATTTAATAGCATTTTAAATTTTGCATAAAATAATCTTACTGTAATATTTGGTATATCATTAGGAGTTGTTCCTTCAGGAAAATTTTTAAAATTTCTTTAAGTTCTTTCCATATGTGGAACAGTAATAAAAATAAAAAACATATTAAAAGACATTTACAATTACATAACCAAAATAATCAAAAATTTACATGTTACATTTGTAACAAAATCATTTTACGACATGATCATTTTTTGAGACATTTAAAAATTCATAATAATTCTTATAGTTACATATGTGAATGTGGAAAAGGTTTCCAACGATTGGATTCTTTAAATCGACATAAAAAATACATAATTAAGATATTTTAAAAATTGTTTATTAAAATTTTGATACATCTTAAATAATGTAAAAAGGAATAAAATAATAAAAGGAATTATAAATAAATAATCCTAGAAATTTTAAAACTTAAACATTATGATGTATCTAATTTAATAATAAACTTATTAAAAAAATTTTAATATTATTTGAAATAGTTTATTTTTTTAAATTTCTTATAATAATTTATATTATTTATTATTTTATTTTTCTTTAATATCAATATTTATATAATATAAAATAAAATATATTAAAAAAATATATAAAAGTGGTTTTTAGGGCTCCTGGCGAGGGTTTCCACTAATCAAAAAATCTAACGCGCCAATAATGGTACCGCTATATTATACACCTTTTTCTATTCAATAAATAAATATAAATAGTTATTAATCTTGAAAGTTATATAAATTTAAACATAAATATTAATATCAATTAATTTTAAAAGTTGTATAAATCAATACTATTAAAGGTTTATAATGTAAGGTGGTGTGGAAATCTGAATCCTCAACACTATATGCTTATTTTTATTTTAATACAATAAAATATTTATAATATGAATAAATTATTAAAAATCATTATGTTTTCAACAGAAGAATTAATTATAGTGTTGAGGAATTGTAATAGAATTAATTTAAATTTATATTTATTAATTTCAGATAAACTATGTAAAAAATGGTAATAAGATATCTGATGAGGCACATGTTTTTCATTTTAAATATTATAAATTGTAATTTTATGCAACTACTTTCGAGTTTTCAACAAAAAAAAAATTAAAATTTTTATATTTTTATGTAATATTATACATAAATAAAATATAATAAAAAAATATAAAACTATATTATGCAGTATTTGATGGTTCTAAAAAGTTGTGGGGGGGATTGTGGGGAGATTGTGGGGGGGTTGAGGGGGCTGTGGGGGGGTCTGCGGGGGGCGTGGGGGGGGTATTATCGATGACATAAAATAACGTAAATTTACGTTATTTAATTAATAAAAATCATGTGGGGGGCTGTGGGGGGGCTGTGGGGGCGTGGGGGTGTGGGGCACCGCTGATTTGGTTCATATAACTATATAATATAGGGAGATATATATATATATATATATATTATATATATAAATGTGTATATCACATATATTGTTGTGTACACATAATGGTATTTAATGTTAATTCACACGCCATACAGGTTGTATGGAGTTTCATGTCAATGTACATGCATGACACAGTACTTGGTTTTATATATTTCTTTATATATATATATAGAACACACACATGGGCTTATGAATATATGTATATACATATACATGGGATATTTTATGTCAATTCACATGCGCGCACACACACACAGGTATATATATATATATATATATATGAGTGCCACCAGATTTTTTTTTTAACAAGTGAGCAGTTTTTAATCAGTTACACAAACAGGTTATTTTTTCTATGTTACTTAAAATAAAAAAATTCTAATTTAGGAAAAATTGCTAATATTAATACTGATAAAAATCTTAAAGATTTTTAAGGAATGGTTTTACTTTTTGATGGATAATTTGATTATATGATTTTATTTTCAAAAAAGTTTTTCCCATAATAGTTATCTGTAATAAAAAAATCTTTTACAATGTTAATTACTTTTTCCTGAAATTCGTTTTGAAAGTTTATGCTTAGCAATTTTAAAATTTGGTTGTGACACTGATGATGCTGCTATAAATTATTTTGGATGTGTTATAATTAGTGTGCTGCCTCAATTTTCAACTAAAGGATTATAAATTAAGGATATTTTGGATTGAATTGCGGAAATAAAATAAATGATTAAAGAATTACAATCAACAAATCAATAAATTCAATTATTAATAGTTAGAAAAAAATGTTACCATGTCAGTGAGTTTTTTCAACAGGGTTATACATAAATTAAATTAATTAAAATTAATATTTTCAATCAATCATATACCTATTTTTTTTATTAAAAAGATATATTTTTACAAAATATGTAACAGTAAAAGAGTAGTTCACAGAAAAAAAATTGTACTTCGTTAAAAAATTTTATAAATTATAAAAACACAAGTTTTTTAAACTTCATAAAATAATGAATAGCGTACTGTACATATTGTTCTTGTAGCAAAAATTCTACACGTAAAATATGTTATAAGATTAAAATACAAATAACGATTAATTAAACGTATTTATAAATTATAACATAAATTTAGCAAATGAAATAAAATTTTAGGAAATCCTATTCTAATCTCTGCTGCACTGTAACAATAGTCTCATTCTAATATGAAAAATTGAAAAAAATTATAAAACTTATTCTTTTTTATAATTTTGGCATGAAAATTGCATGAAATAAGCGACAAAATGTTTTTTATTTGAAAAATAGACTTTTCAAATTTTTGGAAATTATATCATACAAATTTTCCTGGACATTTTCCGACTTCACCCCCTTTAAATTAATGTTTAGTGACAAAATATATAAAAAAAATTTTTGGAACCGTGGACTTTAATGTTACTATAGCAATCTCCCCTATTTTCCAACCTGACTTTTTCATGTGAGCACCGTTGCGCGGTACTTTCTGAATAACCGGTTCAATTATTCGTGAAAAATTAAAGGAAGACCGCAACCAGCCTAAACCATTCTTTTTTTATCAACAGTTGGTGGATTAAAGAATAATTTTAGCTAATTAAAATGTAAAAATTCTTAATTATATTGGTCACCAATGATTAGTGCAATAAAATAAAAAAAATAATTAAAAATGGCAAAATGAGTTTTTTTTATATTTATGATGTTTTTACAGAGAAATGGTGCAATGTACGGCAAAATTGATAAGAATATTCTCGACTTAATATTTGATGAAAAACACGAAAAATTATGTTTTTCTGCGGAGAATTAACAACCAGAAAATTTACTTTAGAGATTTTCCTAACTATTTTCCAGCTATCCACCCTCGAAATTCGTGTTCAAGGCACCAAAATACATAGGAAAAACTTTGGTGGAGCCGTGGATCTTCATCGGCTACGGAAACTCTCCTAGCTACCTATATTAGTTATAAATGTCCTCCGTATTCAGGTGAAATACCCCGGTTAAAATGTACATTAAGGTTTGGAAAGATTCTGATGTAAAAGAACCTTTCTAATTTTTTGCGGTTTTTGGTACCAGTCCATAATACAACTTTGTGAACTCTTATGAAAAAAAATTGTCATGATTTTCGTTGATACCTTCTGAACTTTTTTGATTCATTAAGTTTTACTAAGGAATAGTAACCTTAATTTTATCGTATTCACAATTAATGAACAATTAAGATCGCTTTAGAATTGAACAGCACTGTAAAGTTTTCAGGAGAATCCTTCTAGATTGTATTTTAAAAAATTCTTCAGAAATATTTTTCACGTTTTATCATCGTATGAATATATTTATTAAATTATTGGTAAATAAATGATTATAAATCTATGAGATCATTTTTTTTTTTTTTTTTTTACGTCGCTATATTTATGCTATGCTATTATTGCTATGCTAATCAGCGACGGAGCTCGTAAGTGTGTTTGTGAACAAAGCACATGTAACGTACAGTGGTGCTTGTATCAATCGGCCGAGAGCGGGATTCGAACTCGGAACCTCGAGATTACGAATCCAACGCTCTACCGAATGAGCCACAGACCGACTCCTATGAGATCATTTAAGAATACGGATGAATCTTTATATTTTCTGTATATTGATTGAAAGGTTAATGAAACTTCACGAACTCTGTGGAAGTAGATCGAGATGAATTATTACAATCTTGTAAAGAGTTTAAGAGGAGGTCACGTATTTCTGTCCTTTTCTAATCAAAGAAATGATTTTTTTACAAAAACTAATAACTTTATCAAAAAATGAAGAGAAAGCCGCATCTTGTATCAAAAAAAACAATATTTTCTTTGATAAGAAAAAATTAATTTTATTGCTTCGTTTTCAAGAAAACCTTGAAAAACTTAAATCATAGAGGTTAAGGTGGACAATTTGGTTTTTCAAGGTTTTCTTGAGAACGAAGCAATAAAATTAATTTTTTCTTATCAAAGAAAATATTGCTTTTTTTGATACAAGATGCGGCTTTTTCTTCATTTTTTGATAAAGTTATTAGTTTTTGTAAAAAAATCATTTCTTTGATTAGAAAAGGACAGAGATACGCGACCTCCTCTTAATAGCTATTAAAGATCCTTAAGAGGAGGTCGAGTATATATGTCCTATTGTAATCAAGAAATTGATTTTTTTACAAAAACTAATAATTTTAGCAAAAAATAAAGAGAAAGCCCCATAAAAAGCAATATTTTCTTTAAATAGGAAATAATTTTTTTATCGATTCGTTTTGAAAAAAACCTTGAAAAACATCAAATATCGAGGTTTGGATGGACAATTCAGTTTTTCAAAGTTTTCTTTGAAACGAAGCGATAAAAATAATTTTTTCTCATAAGAGAAAATATTGCTTTTTAGTATACGAGATGGGGCTTTCTTCTTATTTTTTGCTACTATCATAAGGTTTTGCAGAAAATTGAATTTTTTTATTATAAAAGGATAGAGATGTACGACCTGCTATTAATAAAATACCGTGAAAATTATTTATGATTCTCAGTAACGATCTTGAAGTTATAAAAAAATATACATATTATTAAATTTTTTTAACTCTTGAAATAGTTAAGCATACCATGAAATTGTTTGATAATGGAAATAAAGCCATTTTACACGACTAAGCTATAAATTTTTTTTGTGAATAAATACAATAAATCGCACTAATTTATTAATACTAGGCAATTTTTCAGTTTATTAATAAGTTAATTTAATTAATACTATGATATGCCCTTCAAAAATCACTATTCAATATATTAGAAATTCATAAAGAATCTGAAGAAGTCATAATCATATTTTTTGATATATGGGGATATCCACAAAACTTTTAATTGTCTAGTAACAGGTCATATTACAGCTGTTACTGGGTTACCGCATGATGCACATTGTTTAAACTAGGTTCAAATCTTTTGTGCTATCCTGTAACTCTATTTCTGATGTATTTTGTAAATGTTTAACAAACGGCGCAGTAGATATTTCTATGAAACATTCATTTTTACACATAAAAAATTACCGTAATTTATCTTATGTGTGAATTTACTTTTATAGAATTATCTGCTGCGCCGTTTGTGTTTACATTTACAAAATACATCAGAAATAGAGTTACAGGATAGCACAAAAGATTATAACCTAGTTTAAATAATGACCTGTTACTAGAGAATTTTAAGTTGGATGGATATCCCCATATAATACCATAGTGGTACACATGAAATTGGAAAGGTTCTAAAAATATATAAATTACAATAACTTTTCTGATGAGGATATATTATTCAGATTAATATTATTTTTAAAATTAGATAACATTATTTTTATTTTTAAGAGCATGACGAAGCTTCCAGTCTTCTAATAATATTTCCAATCCCAAGTTATGAATAAACAATGCGTTTAATAACATTTTTTTGCGACAAAGAAAAAATTTGTAAGATTCAACTCGAGTGCGGACAACTCAAGAAACCCACGAAAATACTACATAAAAAGTAATAATACAAACTTTCAATGTAACGTATTTTAAGATTAGGTTTGTCGAGCTTGATATAATTTCCAATCCAAGTTCATAAAAAATTTACAAGTTTAAATGATTTTTTATTTTAACAAAAATTATTGTATTAACATAGCTTTAGTGCGGACAAGTCATTATATTTGTTTTTCTCATACGTGCTGAGTAAGCGGCCTATAGCGCATGCGTTTTCGAGGTAGTAAGTAGCTAATAGCGCGCGCTGCGTGTGTTGTTTTTTGAGGGCGTGTGTTTCACAGCTATGTATAATATTATTTTGTATTAAATCACGTAAATACGTTACATTCTGTAAAATAATGTCACGCAAAAGCGTTAATTAATGTAAAATCGCAAAGGTTTATACAAGCGCAGCGCCCTCATACTGTATCTCATCGACCATATGATGAATTTTATACTCTATCTCGCTTTAACCTCTGACAAAGTAAATCGTATCATCTATTCTTGTATTATTTTTACATTAACGAAATCGTAATTATTCCGTATAAACGTGAAATTGGTGAACTAAAAGTATGTAATTTAATTACAAATAATAGTACCAAAAAGTATTGAAATATACTATTGCGAGTCAGTCGTACGGCAGTTATGAGAGAGAGAGAGAGTCTCGGGCAATGGCGCTATTCGCTACGCTCGTGCGCCAACTTGCCCTCGTGCGCAATAGTCAACTAAACCTTACTCGTTACACAATATACTATTAATTTACGAATTTAAAATGATATTAATGAAATAAAAAAACAAAACTTGATTGCTGTAGCTCCAACATCAGATAAATATTACGGAAAGAAACATAATGAATCACCCAAATTCACAATTTTATAAATTACAACTGAATCACTGGAAAAATAGTTGCATACAATAGACTTTTCCAAATTTTATGAGTAACGGCTTATAATTGAAATTTCAATGTCGGAACGATTCGGAAAACTTGAAACATTTATCAATTTTCATTTCATAATAGTTCTTAAACATTCTTTAAAGACCGGAAAAATATTTGTTCCGATTCTTTTAGAAATTTTCGGGTCATTTTAACGAGGATATAACTGATGATGATGTAACAAAATTCAACTGCAATAATCACAAATTTTCCAATCGAAAACGTTTCCATAAATAATTTCCATAACTTTATAATTTCCGCGAAAATAATCATGATCTTCATAATTCTGCAAAAATGACGATTTATATTGACTTTTTCATAAATTTAAGTAACTTATAGAAATTCTCTCAAATTCAATTTACTTGTTTTTGTCATAAAAAACGAAAGATAATTAGTCTCAAAGCAGACTTAACGTAGGTAAATATTATTTTTTTATATACACTTTTCTTATATTCGCCTTCATGTCTGTCTGTAATCAAATCTTGCGCGCTCGATTTCAGGCACTTTTTGACAGATATAAATTCTGACAATTGGCATAGACTTTGGTCTTGGATGACAATACAATAATCAGTTGTCATTTTGGTACCTGGACATCCAGGTCGATGATAATGGGTGTGAAAAGTCATCTCCGAGGAAGTATAAATGGGGAGGCTTTCTTTGGGTCAAGGCGAGTTTCTCGGGGGTTTTCAGGGTTGCTAAAACCGAATTTGAGATCAAACAATTGCCACAAAGTGATGCACGTTGTCCAGAATACGCATGGACGTCGTCTCCGAGGAAGTACAAGTGGGGAGGCTTTCTCTGGGTCGAGGTGGGTTCCCCGGGGGATTTCGGGGCTGCTAAAACCTAATTCAAGGTTTGAAAGTGAATCTATAATGCATAATAATGATTTAGGATGAAGAGGTCGAACTGGAGTACCAAGTCGCCGATAACGGATGTACCTGAGTGTAATCTTCGAAAAGTCTGGTTGCAATGTAACTCTAAATGATAATAAAAACAATTTTAACTTAAAAATAGAAAATACAAAATTTTAAAAACATGCTTTAAAAATAAAATACAATAATTGAATAAATAGACTAAAAAGTATAAAATAAATAAATTAACTTTTTTTAAATTTTTTAAATAATAGCGCTTATTACCTGTATATCGGAATGATGTTTGATGAAAAAATGTTAAAATTATTCACTAATTACAATAGTAATATGCTTTCTCGAAGTTAAATTTCGCTGGCATTATTCGAACGAAAAATTCATAAATTAGTAGGGATACTACCGCAAATTTATATGCGAGATGATTTGTATGAATGATCTTTATATATAAGTATCGACTACGAGTAAATCAACATATTTCATGGAACTTGCATGAATCTTAAACAATTGTTCTTTTAAAATCTTTTTATTTCCGAGTATTCTCCGACCTAATCAAACAACCTTAGAATCGAAATCTAAAAGAATCTCTAAGTTTCATTTGACGTAGTCCCTGCAAATATCTGTAAACTTCATAATCGGTATGGAAAATTTCAAAATTCATTCATATAGACGATTTCCAGGTAGCCAGGATCACCTGGATATTGTGAGATGTCATCTCGGGAAACGTACATATTATTAATAAATAATGGCTAAATTTCAAAAGATATTCTTGTAGACAATGTTTATCTTACTCGGAACATCCATGTTTGGCTAGAAAACATTTGAAACAACTTCAAAGTAGTTATTAAACTATAAGTTGAATTTCAAAAGTTTTAGCTGTAGATGATGTTTAAGTTGTCATTAACACCTAGGTATCCAAAGACGGCGATCGTGGGTACCACAGCATAATAAATAACTATTTTTTAAATATTGTCTACATCGATAAGGTAAAGTATGTATATATATATATATATATATATAAAGTTAAAAATGTGTTTGTATGTGTGAGCGTGTACGTGTGCGTATGAGTTGAAATTAAATGTTCCATATAAACTTGAATAAACCTGTGTGTGTACGTGCGATTCTACATGAAATGTCCCTTATGTATATATATATATATGTTTATATCATACTTGTAAGTCGACATGAAAAGTCCCACGTACATGAACGCGTGTGTGCATGCATGCGAATTGACATGAAACGTCTCATATATATATACCTAAGGGTACTTAAATAGGTGTGTACAAGTTGTCATGAAATGTCCCATACATATATAGAAAAACCTGTGCTTGCGAGTACGTGCAAGTTGACATGAAATGTCCCATATATATATATACATAGAAACAAAAAAATTGCGGGTAAACGTGAGCAATTTGATATGAAATGGATCATATATACATATGCAAAAACCTGTCAGTAAGGTCGTACATGAGTTGACATGAAGAGTCGCATGTATATAAAAGCGTGTATGCATGAATGCAAATTGACATGAAACGTCGCATATATGTAAACCTGAAGGAACTCGGATAGGTGTGTGAGAGTTGTCATGAAATGTTCCATATATATAGAAAAGCCTGTGATTATGAGTACATACGAGTGGACATGAAATGTCCCATATATATATATATATATAATCCTGTGTGTGTGCATGCGCATTGGCATGAAATGTCCCATATATATAAACCTGTATGTGCGTGCGTTGAAATTTACAGAAAAAATCCCATGTATATCAACGTGTGTGTGCATGAATGAAAATTGACACGAAACGTCCCATGTATGAAAACCTGAGAACTCGGATAGGTGTGTGAGAGTTGTCATGAAATGTTCCATATGTATAGATAAGCCTGTGATTATGAGTATGTACAAGTTGACATGAAATGTCCCATATATATATAATGCTGTGTGTGTGTATGTGTGCGTGCGCATTGGCATGAAATGTCCCATATATATAAACCTGTATGTGTGTGCGTTGAAATTTACATAAAAAATCCCATGTATATTAACGTGTGTGTGCATGAATGAAAATTGACATGAAACGTCCCATATATGCGAACCTGAAGGAACTCGGATAGGTATGTGAGAGTTGTCATGAAATGTTCCATATATATAGAGAAGCCTGTGATCATGAGTACGTACGAGTTGACCTGAAATGTCCCATGTATATATATATATATATACACATATATAATCCTGTGTGTGTGCATGCGCATTGGCATGAAATGTCCCATATATATAAACCTGTCTGTGGGTGCGTTCTAATTGACGTTGAATGTCCCACGTATGTATGTATGTATATATATATATATATATATATATATATATATATATATTATATACAACTTGTCTGTATGTGTGGCGTTTGGGTCGACACGAAATGTTGCATATATATGAGCCCAGGTGCGTATGTATGTGCGCGTCCACATCTGTTTTTCTATATACATATATATGATGAAAATTCCTTTAAAACGTTTAATTAAAAAGGAATTATGGAATTTTTAATTAAAGCCCTCGAATTCACAAATCATAATCATAACTGACGCTCTTTCAATTCACGATTACATTTTGATTTCTTAATTGAAATTTATTTAATTAAGGATTCCTTTTGATTTTGGAATTAAAGCCCTTTCAATTCACGATTAAATTTTGATTTCTTAATTGAAATTTATTCAATTAAGAATTCCTTTTGATTTTGGAATTAAAGCCCTTTCAATTCACGATTACATTTTGATTTCTTAATTGAAATTTATTTAAGTAAGTATTCCTTTTGATTTTGGAATTAAAGCCCTTTCAATTCACGATTAAATTTTGATTTCTTAATTGAAATTTATTCAATTAAGAATTCCTTTTGATTTTGGAATTAAAGCCCTTTCAATTCACGATTACATTTTGATTTCTTAATTGAAATTTATTTAATTAAGAATTCCTTTTGATTTTTTAATTAAAGCCTTTTCAATTCACGATTAGATTTTGATTTGTTAATTAAAATATTTTTAATTATTAATTTAAAAGGAATTGTTAATTAAATAAAACTCTAATTACGGATTCAAAAAGGATTTGTGAATTAAAATTTATTTAAAGCCCAAAATGATTTAAATATTTGCAACCCTGATTATGTTTCATCAAATTATTTTCAATTTTATTCAGTACTCAAAATTTAATTAATTAATTCTTATTTACATAAAATTAGTCATTTATACATAATAATATAATAAAAGAAAATTCAACTAAGCGACGTTAGGAGCGAAAAACTTCAATATAATTAATACCTGTTAACGTAAAACCCAATAAATTGTGTAACGATTTTCAACAGTTGATAAATATAATGTAAATCATATAATATATATATCAATTTTAAATTTCTAATCATTAATTTAAAACTCAAAAGTAACTATTTTAAAACGGAATATGGAAGATAAACATATATCGTTTTAATCCTTGAATATCACGAATTTAAATATTAATTATTAGTAATTTTAAAGAGTTATATATTGTATAAATAATTCTATATTTAATAATTTTCAATTTTAGTAACAGGAAAAGCCGCACGAGAAGAGATTAACAATTACACTTTCTGCGAAATATTGCCCTTGTATCGAGTAGGTGAAAGATCAGTCGTAATACCAAAAAAAGACAGTAAGCATCGCAAATTTATGCTCTTACTTTATAATATAATAGTACCAACATTGGTTCCTAAAATTCAAGCTATAGTACTAATTGAAATTATATCGTCACTCTTTTTTTAAGTACCTTAAGAGGCGGTCGGAACCAAATCGGTGACTTGCGGTATACATCAAGCCAGCATTTTTCGCTTTACGATAATATTTTGTATATTTTTATGGCTTAAACTATTTCAAATTATTCTTTATATACATGACTAGAGGAAATGACTATATTTTTACCATATGAATAAGTAAATAAATTATTATAAGCATTTATTACAAATATCAAACTGACTTGACGTATACCGCATGCAAAAAACTGTCGTGTCGATTGTTAGGTGGCATTTTTCGCTTTATGACAATATTTTGTATATTTTTGTGGCTTTAACTATTTTAAATTATTCTTTATATACATGACTAGAGGAAATGACTATATTTTTACCATATTAATAAATGAATAAATTATTATAAGCATTTATTACAAGCACTGAACTAAGTCACCGATTTGGTTCCGACCGCCTCTTAATACATAAATTAGATATACTTGATTTAGAACCTATTTTAACAATACTTTCTTTTCTCCGTGCAGTTGTTAGTACTAGTAAACGTCAAATACTGTTTTCGATTATTTCATGGTTCGTGATTTAAACACGTGATCACAATTCATAAGTTGCATCGATTCTTTTTTATTTTAAAATTGGCTAATTTATACATAATAATATAATATATGAAAATTCAACCGAGTGACGTTAGGAGCGAGGTATTTTTGTAGTATATATATATATATATATATATATATATATATATATATATATATATATATATATATATATATTTATAAATTTAATTTTCATTACAGATTTTGATGTTTTATGAACAAGTTGTTTTGAATTTGAAGTTAATTAAATAAATATTTCATTACTTACACTGAAAAAAAAACCCGAATCCAGCGCTGCGAAGTTGATCGTATTAGCGGGATGCGAACAACACTCGAAGCATAAGTATACACAAAATCGTAGAAGGTTTATGCGTGACTATACCGCAGTCAATCATTGCGACCGTCTGTACAGAATAGTAACGCGAATCCGAGTGGAGCGCTGTGACTGTATTGCCGAGTCAATCGCTTCGACTCGTCGGCATCATCCATGCCGACAGCCGAAATCGGGCACAACTTTTAGCGTTGCGTAGTTGCTTGCTTCGACTCGTCGACGTCTCGCTTGCCGCAAGCCGAGACCCAGCACAGAGACAACGTTGCAAGTTCGTATACTTCGACTTTCTAGATTCTAGTACTGCGAAAGTCGATATTAATACTTTACGTCAATTTAAATTATGTGTTAATTTAATTTTCATTCAAAAAGTATTTATATGATTACTAAACAAGTAAATGTTTTAATTCTTTAATGTTATTTAGATTAAATTTTATTTATTAACATATTATATGAAACGTTAGTTAAATTAAATAAGGACTAATGTTTCGTTATACTTTAATATTTACTCGAATTTCAAAAATTAGATATCTTGTTTAAGTATATTCATTAATCATTTATAATAAAATGAAATTGATCAACATTTTACATGAAAATATTTACTAAGTCGACTTAATTAGTTAATATAATTTAATGAATATCTTTCTATCTATCTAAATGATATCTGATAAAAAATGTATTCGTATATTTTCTTCAAAATTAAGGAGAGAAAAAAGATCTTATAATCAATTATAAAATGAATATTTTTTTGACTCTTTTGCAAATTAAGAAGTTTTCAGTTGTTTCCCCGTTGAAAATGAGAAAATTAATCAGGCAAGTTTTCTATCAAGTTTTTTTGTATATTGAATAATAACCTTTCACCATTCAGATAAGCTAAAAAATTTACATATTGTAATTTTCAAAAATTCAATTACATTCTATATTTTATTTATAAGAAAAATGATTCTATTAAATTTTTACTTTGGTTCGATAGTTTTGAATCAAAAATTCATTAAAACATTAATTAAAAAAAAGATTTAGAGCTCTAAAATTTATTTTTTCTAATTTGGGATCCAATTGTAACTTATTCCCTCAATTTTATCAATTTTTATTTTTTAACTGTGTCAGTGAACATGAAATATCTCATATACATATATACAAGTGTATTATTTTATTAAAAATTTATTAAATATGATAAAAGAATATTTGAATAAAATTTAATTCAAATAGAATTCAAAGATTTAAAGATAAATTTTTAAACGTTCTAACTTCGTATGCAACTTTTTTGAAACAATTTTCAAATAGTTACCATTCTCTCTCATTAAAAAATACACAACTGTGTTTGCGAATAAATATATAAATTGTCCGTTTCGAAAATAATAAACAAAATTCATAAATCGAGTTTATATGGAAACATTTTGTAATTATGACAGCTTTCAAATCAATAACATCAAATGATTTTTCATTCCATAAATATGCTAATGGATAACAAATTTATGAATTTTTATTTTTGTTTTGAATTATACTTTATAAAATTATTTAAGAATTCTTTTCTAATTTCAAACAAATATTTTATTAAAACTTTATTTCATGAATGTAATTATGAATTAATATTTTTAAATTTAAGGTATCAATCATTTTAAATTAAAACTTATGTATCTAAATTAATAATATTTTATTAAAATTATAAATAGATAATATTTTTTCAAATGAAATAAATATTTAGCACTGTATAATAGCCTATATTTTTAATTGAATGTTGAATGTCATTCATTTAACTAAACAGTAATTTATACGTCTCTTTAAGTTAATTACATGACAATATAATTCTTTTTCTCAATAATTGTATAGGATATATTCAATGAAAGTAATATCTCATATACTTGTGCATAGATTTAATTTTTAAATAAATTTACTAGGAGAGTATCATATCTTTGGATCACGGATTTTGCTCAAACTTTGTGATAAATTTTCAGAGAAGAAAATATAAAAAAAGCTAAATTTATAGTTACAAACGCTAAATATTTCCCTAGTCCAGTCAATTAAAGAATATCAATAAAAAATTTACTAGATTTGTAAATACTCATAGCTATTAAACATTAATAAAACTAAAATAAAAACTATGCTCAAATCCTTTCAAAATAGCACTTGCACGATATAAAAAATTTTTTTTCCAAAAGTCACAGCGTAATAAAGATTGGACCAAATTTCAGCTTCTATTATTAATTAAAGATTTGAAAAGAAAATTCAGATCCAACTTTTACTGCGCTATAACTTGGGGAAAAAATATTTTTATATACTGCAAATTCTATTTATAAAGGATTTGGGCTCAACTTTTATTTAAAAAGAATTTTATGCTTGTAGCTATTAATGCTTATAAACTATAAGTGTTTAAAAATCTAATTATTTTTTTATTGATATTCTTCAATTGTCTATAATTAGGGAAATACTGAGCGTTAGTGTCTATAAATTTAGCTTTTTCCATATTTTGCCATTCGAAAACTTATCCCAAGGTTTGAGCAAATATTCGTGATCTAAAGATGCACTACTCTCCTTATTAGTGAAGTTTCATTTTTTAAAACAAAGAAATTACAATTTTAGAATAAGAAAATACTTATTCCAAATTAATTAGTGTTATTGAATATCGTTTATATATAAAGTATATCATTATTTTACTAAGAAGTATACATAGAATTTTCAAAGAATGAAATCTTTTTTTAAATGTAAAAAATATTTTATTGACATATCTACACATTTCATTTAAAAATTTACTTCCTGAAATGAATTATATTTGACTCAAGAAAAATATATTCTTTAAGTAAAAATATTTTATTTAAATTAGCAAGTATTTGCTTTTTTTCAATTAAATGTAATTAAAAATCTTTAATGATAAAACGACTTTATTAAATCAATAAAATATCTCATCAATTATGTTTCGGTCGAAATTCTACAATTGAATTCTGGTTTTATTCCTCATAAATCTTCATCTTTTCTATTTACAATATTTTCGTCTATGCCTACATTACTTTTGTATAAGAAATGTTTTGACAACGAAAAATTTACTGCTAGAATGCATAAATTATTTTTTAATCAAACGTTTAGCTTTGTCCATTACAAAAAAAAGGAATCTGGTTAATTAAACAATATAACAATTTCGTCAAAAAAATGTTAGTAAATTTAAAGATTTTTATAAAATATTAGAAATGCAAATTTATAATTTACAATAGGCATAATGCAAATTATAAATAAACGTTACTAAAAATGATATTAATTTAACAAAATTTATTTCTCAGAAAGAACTATCAAATGAAAGAAATATTTTATTTACCTTCGCATGAATTCGATTTTGAAATTAACTCACAAGGAGAGCATTGCATTTGAGTTTCGGATTTTCTCTTAACTTGAGGATATTTTTTTTTTTAAATTATGAAATAAGCCGCGTAAATTTGGTCTAGCGCTCAATTTTTCTAAAGTTATAAGCATTTATGTCTAAATTTAAAACTTTTTCGTTTGCTTTATAGTCGTACAGTTTTTGAACTTATTATTCTGGAAGATTTGTATTAATATTAATTATTTTTTTACTAAAATATTCATTAGATAAGAGACTTAGATACATCTATTATAATTATATGTAGATTTTTAATTATCTGAAAAGAATGCTCACAAGGTACTGTGCTTTAATTTTATAAAAAATAGATAAGTACGTATTAGTCAATAATAAATTAGAAATTTATAACTTTTCATGTGCATTGAAGATTATTATTTTTATTAAAGATTTTTTCAAAGCCGTGAGAAAACATAGATTAGTAATAATTTACTGATTTGAAAAAAATTATCCAGGTGCTTCATATTCTTTTCTGACAGAGTTAAGAACTAGGTATAATAGAAAATAATATTAAAATTCAAAACAAAAGTAATTTTTTTTTAATGTCACATTATAACATAAATATGTTTATTCATCCATCATAAAATTTCGACAACGAATGAACGAATATATTTAAGTCTTAAAGATGAGACAACTGTCGTTCTTTAACAATTTTTATTATTTTTATATCAAAGGTAAATATTTTTCTTGCCTGATTAATTTTCTCATTTTCAACGAGGAAATAACTAAAAACTTCTTAATTTGCAAAAGAGTCAAAAAAATATTCGATTTCGAGTCAAAAAAAAAATTCGAAAAAAGATTCGGATTCGCGTTACTATTCTGTACAGACGGTCGCAATGATTGACTGCGGTATAGTCACGCATAAACCTACTACGATTTTGTGTATACTTATGCTTCGAGTGTTGTTCGCATCTCGCTAATACGATCAACTTTGCAGCGCTGGATTCGGGTTTTTTTTTCAGTGTAGTAAGTTTAAAATTCTTAAATAATTTAAAATGTTTTTCTCTTCGTTTAGATATCTTCATTTAAATGTTAATTAAATATTATAAGATGTGTTAAAAAAATTTTAATGAAGCCAAGAGGTGAAAAGAATGTATGCCAAATTTATTAAGCGTTAAGAAGTTTAATTAAATGTATTATTTTGAGTTTTTAATAAAATATTTTTATTAAAATAAGTTTGAAATTATTTTAATAAATTATAAATAATAAAAACCTTTCATTGTATTAGAAAAAAATGTATATAGCAGAAAGGAAGGTAAGATAATTGTAACGTTATATATGTTTATAACGCACTTTTTTATTAGTGTATGGTGATTGAAAACACCATACACTACGACATCACACCTTGACTTACTCTCAGAAACGACTATTACATGTTTAAAGTTAATCGTGCGTCCAAGCAAGACAAGATGGATGCCAGATATATTAATACTCCGAGTTTAACGCGCGCCTAACTGCTTCACGTACAAACTCGTTGCATTTATCGCTTTAATTATTTTGTGTGATAGAGTTAGACCTCGCTAGATCGTACACTGACAAGACTCTTGCTTGCCCGATTCGAGTCCATATCTAACCCTTTAAACTTATGTTATTTCAGAGGTATATTAGGATGTAGGTAACAGGAGAAAACATCTGTTTATGCCTCTCAATGCCATTTCATGTTGTCTTCGACAAACACGACAATCAGTTTAATATAATTTAATTAAACACTTGCATAGATGTGTGATCCAAGCCAACGCTTTGCGATCAGCATGTAAATGCAAGGCATACAAAATGTGCCTTTTTGGCTATTTGACTTTATAATTTAACTCGTGAAGGTAAAAACACTAACATTTCACATACGTTATTTAATAGATTAAATTACTAAGATTTACAATGTTAAACTTCGGACTTTACTAGCGAATATTTAATGTTAATTTTATTCAAGTTCACACAGGTACGAAGTACGTATTTTGTACTTCGATATCTCATAAAGTTTCCATTTATTATTAGAATAGAAATTACTTCATCAGAGATACTTTAAAGAAATGAAATTTGTTGAAAAAATCAAATAATCTTATTCAAATTGTAGGTAATTCATAGATAGATATTTATTAGCTTTGATAGTTAATCATGTATTGTTTTTTTCAATACAATAGATTTAAAAAGATTGCCTTCAATATTTAATTTACCAAAATGCTCAAATTATAATCCAGAAAATTAAATATTATAAATAATACATCTATGAATTTTCTATCGTTTTTTGAAAAAATATATATTTATTAGTTGAAAAAAAGTCTTTTAATTTGTTTATATAAAAAAAAATTTAACTGTCAAATCTTGAATTTAATTTATGCTTATGAAAAACTTATAGATTAAAACATTAAAGTCGAAAAAAGTTAGGTAATTAGTATTCTAAAAATATAATAATTATGATTTTAATTAAATTTTATAAAAATAATTAGAAATGTGGATATTATGTTTATTTTATTTTACAGGAATAACAAATATTCATTTCTTTATCAAATTTTATTATATTTCAATGATACAAAGTTATATGAAATACAAACTATACAACAGATCATATTTTAAATTTTATTTTTATATCCATTGATTGCACTTTTAAAAGAAATTCTTTCTCTTTTGACTGGTACTATATCATTAACCGAATCAATACGTAGTATAGGTGGTCCGGGTGGAAAATGTTCCATAATGCCAGTAATTATTACAGAATAACCTTTTTTGAAATTGATTAAAGAACAGTCACAATTTGCCTTCAATTCCAGTTTATGAACGGTATCAGTTACAGAACCTATAGTGAAATCAAAATCCTTACTTTTATATTGTTTGAACTCCGATTTCACAACAGCTTCTATTTCTAAAATAGAAAAATAACATTATATGGGATGTGATTGTTACGTCACGACGTATCTTTTATTTTAAAATTTATCATTCCAAAAATATGCAGTTATTGATCAATCAGCTAATTTACCTTAGCAAACATATTGTAAAAGTAAGTCATTTGTTAAGAAACCAAGTACAATGCGATTTTCAGAATTAACAAAGTAAGTACAATTACGAAGACTACACAAACCAGATTTACCATGTTAACCATATCATTCAATAAAAGTCAAAATGCAGAATAAGCATTGCTCCATCAGTTGACACCAATTCAAATTCTTAAACAAGGCAGGGATTATCAATATAAAAAGACAGATCAAATCAAGAAAAAGGAGCACTTCAATAAGCACTTTAAAGCAGACATTTTTTCAAAGCACTTTATCAAAGAATTTCTACAAGCACTTCAAAGATACAATTATTATAACTATATTCCTCGCACTATAAAATTATTCAAATATTCGCGCACTATATTCAGTTTATTATAAAAGTAACAAATAAAATCACTATAATTAAAATATTAAATGAAGTGTACTTATTTACTGTCTGCCTGTATCTACTTAGCCGAATCAAGGTAAGATTCTTACAATTATATTTTGATCTACATTATTTCAATTCAAGTATATTTAATCGTGAGAACGATTCATAACAATTAAAATTGGTAAAGCTTTTCTATCACTAGACTTAACTTTCAAATTAAATATTTTAAAATCAAACTTTGTTCTTTTATTTAATATTATAATAAAATATATTTTCCTCATATCAACAACATAATCAATCATTAACTCCGTCCTGGTGTAAAGCCAGGACTTAACATGATAATAAAATATACTCACTTATTTTCTTATTTATCATCTCGTAGGCTTCTATGATTAGTACTTCTTCGACTGATCTATCCTCTGATTCCTTGTACGTTCCATAAATCTCTATTGTAAAATTCTGTTTTATAAAAAGTTCAAAATTAACATTTCCGCTGTTGTAAACTTTATTCCTTATTTCTGAAGCTTTAGCCGAATCAATGTATACAATCTAAAAAAATTTTATTTTATGATATGATTAAATTATAATTGTTTTGAAAATTCATATTTTTAATAAAACAATGACAACTTACCAGACCCATTTCTTTAACTTGGCGTAATAACTTTGTATTCTCATTCCAAGGAATAATCTGTACTTCTCTACCTTTACCATTGTTCACAACGAATTTATGAAATTTAGAACTCCCTGGAGATTGAAAGTTTTTGTTGACTTTTGTGACGTAGCCAACTATGTCTCTGCAACAATAAAAATTAACAACATAAATATATATATATATGAATACAAAAATAAAGAAATATTATGAATAATGATTATCATTTATTTATAATTTGTTAATATCACGAAAATGTATATTCTGATTCATACGACTGGAATTAAACAAATAACTTTTCATGTACATTTTATCATTGTAATATAATAATTTATTATATTATTCAAACTTGTTCATTTTTGAGTAAAAATTAAGCTAATAATCAGCGATAATATAAGTAAGCTCAAATTACCTTATTTATGTTCATAAAGAGAAAAAAGTAGATCAATTATATTTTCCATTTATAATATAAATAATATAAAATAAGTGCATTATTAAATTAACCACCAATATATTTTAAATTTTTAATGTTAAAAATGAAACTAATAAAATAACTGTAATCATAATAATGACATACATAAATAACTATTTAATATATAAAAAATTATTAACAGAAAAATATGAAAGAATTTAGAATGTTCTAGATAAAAACATTGAAATTTCAAAATGTATTTCATAGTTGACAATAACTAATTAATAAAACTTATTTTATTATTAATTTAATTGTATTAAGTTCAAAAAATAATTTTTCAAACGTAACAATTAAAAACATTCACTTACACAGTAGTATCGCCAATCTCAATATTGTCGATATCTTCATTCGACGTGAATACACTTTCAGTTAAAGGCATCCTGCTACCACAAAAGTTAAATTTTTTGGTCTAATTTTTTCCTTTGTTTTGTCACTCGCCGCTGCTGTAAGACAACTGTTGAACGATATGCTACGAATGTCGTTAATACCTCTCCCCCTCCCCCCCTTTACACACAGTACGAATGAATTATGAATTAATTTTGAAATAATAATATTAAAAGAATGAAAATTGTAATGAAAAAATGAAAATATTTCAAAAACAATCCATCTAATTATTTTATGTAATATTTAAGAGGTAATTTTATTTTTATTTCAAACTTCTTACAAAAGCAATCCAATGAATTATTATAGTATTATTTCTAAATTTAAAAGAATAAAAAACGGACATGAAATTATTTTAAAATTAAATAATACTGTGTTTGTAGCGTGTGCTACATCCAAATTAATTACAAAAAGAAAATAAAAATATAAAAAAATTAAAAATCAAAATTAGAAAATAAACTAAATTTAAATTATTTGAATTTACACAAAAAAAAAACAAAATTATATATATATATATATATATATATATATATATATATATATATATATATATATATATAATAATGGAAATGAATTCAACTGGATTTATTATTTCACTACACTTACTCAAATTTTCACTTCACTGACTCTAAAATGATTAAATTATAAATGACAGAAATTGTATTAAATTTAAACTTTATAAGAAAGAAGCTAAGAGGCTAAGAAATAAAGTTAACACAAATAAAGAGGGAAAAAGCCTTTCGGCATAAAAAACCCTTTTTATTAAAAATTACAACACTGAATTATCGCACTTATAATTAACGCAAGATACGGTAAACGATTGCACATGCTTTCGGTTTGCGTGCGCGCGCGGCTTTTAATCAGAGTATACAACAAACGTTGATTTTAAGGAAAAGTCAATGTAATGTTTGTTGCAATTGAATTTGAAAACGATGTAATAGACTTTGATTCTAAGTAAGATCAACGTAATGTCTATTACAGTTTTAATGATGTGTACTAGGACACGAATCTATTTGTAAGACGAGACTCGTGACGCGTGGCGTGCAATGAGGTGTCTATTCGGTCGCGCTTGGCTATGAACTGACTGTACTAATGACTTGCTTTGACTCGTCAACTCGGGCGCAAAGTGACCTGAGTATAGAAAAATTTGACTATGATGACCGCGATGTGCTGCCACCTCTTTACATACCGCGCTCGAACAAGTCGTTTGTTTATTGAAATTCCACGAAACAGATGTGATTTCGTGGAATTAACATGGTGCGACGCAACATACTCCGGGCGCAAGCTGCGAGTATGATAACAAGTGTTTATTCAGATCGCAGTATGAGGAAAGGAAAAGGTGTCATATTCTTTTTGAATTGTTTAAACGTTATACAAAAGTTGTAATATATTATGATATATCGAGATCGCTAGCCGCTCGCAAGATAGGAAAAATACAAAGACGAGTGATATTTCGCTTATAGACGCCGCTCACAGTCTTGATTGATGCTACTCTGACTGTACCATCGTCCCCAGGAAAGACCTCGATGACAACACCCAGTGGCCACCTAGCACAAGTGGTAACATCATCCATTAAAATGACAACGGAACCTGGTTCTAAGATTGCTGTTGAAGAATGCCATTTTTGTCTAGTTTGGAGTTCGTGAAGATATTCCTTTTGCCATTTTTTCCAAAAGTCTTGTCTGGCCTTGATAATGAAATTGTAAGTTGAGAGTCTGTTGTCTGGAACTGAAACAAAATTTTGTTCTGGTAAGAAATTAAAGGGTCTACCTATCAGAAGGTGAGCAGGTGTTATAGATATGGGATCGTTGGGATCAGCTGAAAGAGCGTATAAAGGTCGTGAATTTAAAATTGCTTCTATTTCAATCAACAAAGTATTGATTTGTTCATAAGTAAGTTTCTGATCCTTTAAAACGCGTTTCAAATGATGTTTAAAGCTCTTTACAGCTGCTTCCCAAATATCGCCGAAATGTGGTGATAAGGGTGGATTGAAGTGTCATTGAATTCGTTTGGCTGCAGCATAGTTGCTGATTGATTCATGAAATTGCGTGGTATTAACAATGTCATAGATTTTTGGTGCCGTAAGTTTTGATGAATGACCTATTTCTATCTTTTTTCTCTTTGATCAGAATGGGCCCAAAAAAATCTACACCTGTATGACAGAAGACTGGAGATTCGTTAAGTCGAAATTGTGGCAAGTTTGCCATTTGAGCGTTAAGAGCATGACGAAGCTGTCCGCCTTCTAATAATATTTCCAATCCTAACTTATGAATAAACGATGCGTTTTATCGAGTATTTTTGCTACTAAGAAAAAATTTGTAAGATTAAACTCTAGTGCGGACAACTCAAGAAATCCACCAAAATATTATATATGCAAACTTATAATAAAAACTTTCAATATATCGTATTTTAAGGTTAGGTTTGTTGAGTTTGATGTCTAATTTCCAATCTAAGCTCATAAAAAAATAACAAGTCCAAATGATTTTTTATTTTAACAAAAATTATTGTATTAATATAGCTTTAGTGCGGACAAGTCATTATATTTGCTTAATCTAAGAATTTAAAAAGATATTGATAAAATAAAAAAAGCAAAACTCGATTGCTGCAGCTCCGACATGCCGTTAATGAGTTTAGGTTTATGTCTTATACAATCTACGCAATGTCGAATGATCTGACGTACTTGATCTTTACCATTGAGAATCCAATACTTCTGGCGAACGTTTGCCAAAGTAGATTGGACTCCCGCATGTAAATTAACTTGGTGTATTTGTCGAATTATCATATCTGTTACATGATGCTTACTAGGTAATAAGATGGGGTATTTTTGATCATAAGAAAGATATGAGTGTTTTAATCTTCCTCCTACTCGAATGAGACCTGAATCATCAATGAATGGATTTAAGTTATCGAAGGGAGTTCCCTTTTTGTGAATGCCTTGCGCATCTTTGGCATGGATTGATAAACGATTATATTCAGTAGAAAATCGTTCGTGTTGAACTAGTAAAAGAATTTTTTGTTCCGCTCTAATGAGTTCTGACATTAATAATAGAGAATTCACCTGATTAATTTGAGTTTCTACTACCTGCCTATCTTTAGAAATTTTATCTTTCCATCGTAATACATAAGCTACTACCCTAATAAGTCGTTCAAACTTGGAAAATGAGGAATAAATTCCACTGCCCCTGTAGGCTGATAACGAGCAGTTTTCCGTTGTAAGTCCAGGTAAATCAGCCACCGGTACCTGCGTTAGACGCGGCCAACAAATTTCGTTATGTTTTAACCATTTGGGTCCTGATGCCCATAAAGAATTATTCAGAAAGTCCGCGGGAAGTTGGCCTCGCGAGAGTGCGTCCGCGGGATTATCGTTGGAATTTACAAACCTCCAGCTAACCTCGTTACCTAAAGTCTGAATATCTGCTACTCTGTTTGATTCAAAGGGTCGTAATAAATGAGGGGCTTTCTTTAACCAAGCTAATACTATAGTTGAATCTTACCAAAGAATAGTCCTATCTATTATAAAATTTAACTGACTCCTAACCTCTACATATAATTTTTTAAGAATAGAAGCTGCACAAAGTTCTAATCTAGGTATAGTCATTCCACTAAGTGGTGCTACTCGAGATTTACTACAAATTAATTGAATAGATATATTTCCTAAACGATCCTCTGATTTAACATATATACAGGCTCCGTATCCGTGTAAACACGCATCGCAAAAGCCATGAATTTCTATTTTAATTGGATTTTTAATTAAGGAATGCCTAGAAAAAGAAACTTCTCGTAAAAGTGTTAATTGATCAACTAAATTTTTCCACCTGTTGTAAATGTTCTCTGGTAAGGGCTCGTCCCACGTGACCTTCACTGCCCAACAGTCCTGAATTAATACCTTAGCATACAATACTACTGGTCCTAATAAACCAAGAGGATCAAAGATTTTTGAGATCTCAGACAGTAAATTTCTCTTGCTCGCATTAACCCGTATGTCAATAGTTTGCACAGTATATTTTAAAAGATCATCCTGAGTATCCCACATAATGCCTAAAGTTTTCTGAATTGACTCTTTCGTTATGACACAATCTAAGTTGAAGTATTTTTTCTCTATATTATGTAAAACCCCTTTATGATTAGAAGCCCATTTTCTAATTACAAAACCCCCTCGAGCTAATAGTTGAATTACTTCATCGCGAATAGCTAATATTTCATTAAATGAGTTAGCCCCAGATACAAAATCATCTAGATAGAAATCGCGCAAGAGCAATTTACTGGCTTTCGGAAAGTTTTCTGCTTCGTCCCTAGCGAGTTGTTGAATAGTACGTATAGCGAGAAACGGAGCTGGAGCTGTTCCAAAAGTAACTGTATTTAATTGAAAAGTTCTAATTTTACCTTCATGATACCAAAAAACCTTCTGAAATTTCCTATGAAAGAGAAAGAAAAAAAAATGTGAATTCAATTCGTCAATTCTTTTCATTAAGAGAAAAAAAAATTTTTTTTTGCTTTTACTTTTTAAAAAAAAAAGAAAAAAATGTTTACTTTATTTTAAAATTTTACCTTTGAACTAAAAAACATTGACTTATTTTTTATTTTCCTATTTGATTCCACCGGGCGCTGAGGTCCTCCTGTTGCGGGTACGATGGCAGTCGTAGCAGCTTGTTGACTTCGCAGTTCTGAGAAACGTCTATTTTGAACGCTTTTTTCTTCGCAAGTTACGACACGCGCAATACGCTTGGCTGCGCCTTTTTTCGGATGCTTTGTATGCGCTATGAAGTACACTTAATTTTTACGATTTTTTCGTGAATTCGACGTCACAAAGAGGCACCAAAATGTAGCGTGTGCTACATCCAAATTAATTACAAAAAGAAAATGAATATATAAAAAAATTAAAAATCAAAATTAGAAAATAAACTAAATTTAAATTATTTGAATTTACACAAAAAAAAACCAAAATTATATATATATATATATATATATATATATATATATATATGTATATATATATATATAATGGAAATGAATTTAACTGGATTTATTATTTCACTACACTTACTCAAATTTTCACTTCACTGACTCTAAAATGATTAAATTATAAATGACAGAAATTGTATTAAATTTAAACTTTATAAGAAAGAAGCTAAAAGGCTAAGAAATAAAGTTAACACAAATATAGAGGGAAAAAGCCTTTCGGCATAAAAAACCCTTTTTATTAAAAATTACAACACTGAATTATAGCACTTAAAATTAACGCAAGATACGGTAAACGATTGCATATGCTTTCGGTTTGCGTGCGCGCGCGGCTTTTAATCAGAGTATACAACAAACGTTGATTTTAAGGAAAAATCAATGTAATGTTTGTTGCAATTGAATTTGAAAACGATGTAATAGACTTTGATTCTAAGTAAGATCAACGTAATGTCTATTACAGTTTTAATGATGTGTACTAGGACACGAATCTATTTGTAAGACGAGACTCGTGACGCGTGGCGTGCAATGAGGTGTGTATTCGGTCGCGCTTGGCTATAAACTGACTGTACTAATGACTTGCTTTGACTCGTTAACTCGGGCGCAAAGTGACCTGAGTATAGAAAAATTTGACTATGATGACCACGATGTGCTGCCACCTCTTTACATGCCGTGCTCGAACGAGTCGTTTGTTTATTGAAATTCCACGAAACAGATGTGATTTCGTGGAATTGACATGGTGCGACGCAACAGTGTTGGCCCTTGGTTTGTATGATTTTCTGTAATTTATTTTTGATTTCATGATCTTTTAACTTCACATTCTCTATTCACGATTAAACGATACCGCCACAATCCTGGTGAAACTACATACACTGAAAAAAAATTTAGTGATTTCAATAAAATCTTATTTAGTTCAACTAAATGGTTTGTTCCAATACTCCCTAACAAATATTTATTTAAACCAAACCACAATATTAAGTTAAATGCAATAAATATTTGATTACTTCGAATAAAATTTTAAGTTTAAACAATTGAATATTTCATTGAAATACATTTTTCACACTCTCAAAACAAGCAAATATTTATTTGAACCAAATAAATACTTAGTTAATTCAACTTGATAATTTGTTTGAATCAACTAAATATTGATTTGAACGAAATAAATATTTCATTAAATGGCAGATCCCATTCTTTTAAAACAAGCAAATATTCATTCAAACCGAATAAATTTTTAATCAATTCAACTTGATAATTTGTTTGAATCAACTAAATATTGATTTGAACGAATTAAATATTTCATTCAATGGCGAATTCCATTCTTTTAAAAAAAGCAAATATTTATTTGAACTAAATAAAGATTTAATCAATTTAACTTGATAATTTGTTTCAAACAACTGAATATTGATTTGAACAAATAAAATATTTCATTAAATGGCAAATCCCATTCTTTTAAAACAAGCAAATATTTATTTAAACCAAATAAATATTTAGTTAATTCAACTTGATAATTTGTTTGAATCAACTAAGTATTGATTTGAACAAATAAAATATTTCATTAAATGGCAAATCCCATTCTTTTAAAACAAGCAAATATTTATTTAAACCAAATAAATATATAGTTAATTCCACTTGATAATTTGTTTGAATCAACTAAGTATTGATTTGAACGAAATAAATATTTTATTAAATTGCAAATCCCATTCCTTTAAAACAAGCGAATAATTATTTAAACCAAATAAATATTTGATTAATTTAACTTGATAATTTGTTTGAATCAACTAAATATTGTTTTGAACGAAATAAATATTTCATTAAATGGCGGATTCAATTCTTTTAGAAGAAGCAAATATTTATTTAAACCAAATAAATATTTAGTCAATTCAACTTGATTATTTGTTTGAATCAACTGAATATTGATATGAACGAATTAAATATTTTATTAAATGGCAAATCCCATTCTTTTAAAACAAGCAAATATTTATTTAAACCAAATAAAAATTTAATCAATTTAACTTGATAATTTGTTTGAATCAACTAAATATTTATTTGAACGAATTAAATATTTCATTAAATGGCGAATTCCATTCTTTTAAAACAAGCGAATATTTATTTAAACCAAATAAATATTTGATCAATTTAACTTGATAATTTGTTTGAATCAACTGAATATTGATATGAACGAATTAAATATTTTATTAAATGGCAAATCCCATTCTTTTAAAACAAGCAAATATTTATTTAAACCGAATAAATATTTAGTTAATTCAACTTGATAACTTGTTTGAATCAACTAAGTATTGATTTGAACGAAATAAACATTTCATTAAATGGCAAATCCCATTCTTTTAAAACAAGCAAATATTTATTTAAACCAAATGAATATTCAATCAATTTAACTTGATAATTTGTTTGAATCAACTGAATATTGATTTGAACAAATGAAATATTTCATTAAATGGCAAATCCCATTCTTTTAAACCAAGCAAATATTTATTTAAACCAAATAAATAGTTAGTTGATTCAACTTGATAATTCGTTTGAATCAACTAAGTATTGATTTGAACAAATAAAATATTTTATTAAATGCCAAATCCCATTCTTTTAAAACAAGCAAATATTTATTTAAACCAAATAAATATTTAGTTAATTCAACTTGATAATTTGTTTGAATCAACTAAGTATTGATTTGAACGAAATAAATATTTTATTAAATGCCAAATCCCATTCTTTTAAAACAAGCAAATATTTATTTAAACCAAATAAATATTTAGTTAATTCAACTTGATAATTTGTTTGAATCAACTAAGTATTGATTTGAACGAAATAAATATTTTATTAAATTGCAAATCCCATTCCTTTAAAACAAGCAAAAATTTATTTAAACCAAATAAATATTTGATCAATTTAACTTGACAATTTGTTTGAATCAACTAAATATTGATTTGAACGAATTGAATATTTTATTAAATAGTGAATTCAATTCTTTTAGAACAAGCGAATATTTATTTAAACCAAATAAATATTTGGTAAATTCAACTTGATAATTTGTTTGAATCAACTGAATATTGATATGAACGAATTAAATATTTTATTAAATGGCAAATCCCATTTTTTCAAAACAAGCAAATATTTATTTAAACCAAATAAAAATTTAATCAATTCAACTTGATAATTTGTTTGAATCAACTAAATATTTATTTGAACGAATTAAATATTTCATTAAATGGCGAATTCCATTCTTTTAAAACAAGCGAATATTTATTTAAACCAAATAAATATTTGATCAATTTAACTTGATAATTTGTTTGAATCAACTGAATATTGATATGAACGAATTGAATATTTTATTAAATGGCAAATCCCATTCTTTTAAAACAAGCAAATATTTATTGAAGCCGAATAAATATTCAGTTCATTCAACTTGATAATTTGTTTGAATCAACTACGTATTGATTTGAACGAAATAAATATTTCATTAAATGGCAAATCCCATTCCTTTAAAACAAGCAAATATTTATTTAAACCAAATAAATATTTAATTAATTTAACTTGATAATTTGTTTCAATCAACTGAATATTAATTTGAACAAATAAAATATTTCATTAAATGGCAAATCCCATTCTTTTAAAACAAGCCAATTTTTATTCAAACCAAATAAATATTTGATCAATTTAACTTGATAATTTGTTTGAATCAACTAAATATTGATTCGAACGAATTGAATATTTCATTAAATAGCGAATTCAATTCTTTTAGAACAAGCGAATATTTAATTAAACCAAATAAATATTTGATCAATTTAACTTGATAATTTGTTTGAATCAACTGAATATTGATATGAACGAATTAAATATTTTATTAAATGGCAAATCCCATTCTTTTAAAACAAGCAAATATTTATTGAAGCCGAATAAATATTCAGTTCACTCAACTTGATAATTTGTTTGAATCAACTACGTATTGATTTGAACGAAATAAATATTTCATTAAATGGCAAATCCCATTCCTTTAAAACAAGCAAATATTTATTTAAACCAAATAAATATTTGATCAATTTAACTTGATAATTTGTTTGAATCAACTAAATATTGATTCGAACGAATTGAATATTTTATCAAATAGCGAATTCAATTCTTTTAGAACAAGCGAATATTTATTTAAACCAAATAAATATTTGGTCAATTCAACTTGATAATTTGTTTGAATCAACTGAATATTGATATGAACGAATTAAATATTTTATTAAATGGCAAATCCCATTTTTTTAAAACAAGCAAATATTTATTTAAACCAAATAAATATTTAGTTAATTCAACTTGATAATTTGTTTGAATCAACTAAGTATTGATTTGAACGAAATAAATATTTTATTAAATGCCAAATCCCATTATTTTAAAACAAGCAAATATTTATTTAAACCAAATAAATATTTAGTTAATTCAACTTGATAATTTGTTTGAATCAACTAAGTATTGATTTGAACGAAATAAATATTTTATTAAATGCCAAATCCCATTCTTTTAAAACAAGCAAATATTTATTTAAACCAAATAAATATTTAGTTAATTCAACTTGATAATTTGTTTGAATCAACTAAGTATTGATTTGAACGAAATAAATATTTTATTAAATTGCAAATCCCATTCCTTTAAAACAAGCCAATATTTATTTAAACCAAATAAATATTTGATCAATTTAACTTGATAATTTGTTTGAATTAACTAAATATTGATTCGAACGAATTGAATATTTTATTAAATAGCGAATTCAATTCTTTTAGAACAAGCGAATATTTATTTTAACCAAATAAATATTTGGTCAATTCAACTTGATAATTTGTTTGAATCAACTGAATATTGATATGAACGAATTAAATATTTTATTAAATGGCAAATCCCATTTTTTTAAAACAAGCAAATATTTATTCAAACCAAATAAAAATTTAATTAATTCAACTTGATAATTTGTTTGAATCAACTAAATATTTATTTGAACGAATTAAATATTTCATTAAATGGCGAATTCCATTCTTTTAAAACAAGCGAATATTTATTTAAACCAAATAAATATTTGATCAATTCAACTTGATAATTTGTTTGAATCAACTGAATATTGATATGAACGAATTAAATATTTTATTAAATGGCAAATCCCATTCTTTTAAAACAAGCAAATATTTATTGAAGCCGAATAAATATTCAGTTCATTCAACTTGATAATTTGTTTGAATCAACTACGTATTGATTTGAACGAAATAAATATTTCATTAAATGGCAAATCCCATTCCTTTAAAACAAGCAAATATTTATTTAAACCAAATAAATATTTAATTAATTTAACTTGATAATTTGTTTCAATCAACTGAATATTAATTTGAACAAATAAAATATTTCATTAAATAGCAAATCCCATTCTTTTAAAACAAGCCAATATTTATTTAAACCAAATAAATATTTGATCAATTTAACTTGATAATTTGTTTGAATCAACTAAATATTGATTCGAACGAATTGAATATTTCATTAAATGGCGAATTCAATTCTTTTAGAACAAGCGAATATTTATTTAAACCAAATAAATATTTGGTCAATTCAACTTCATAATTTGTTTGAATCAACTGAATATTGATATGAACGAATTAAATATTTTATTAAATGGAAAATCCCATTTTTTTAAAACAAGCAAATATTCATTTAAACCAAATAAAAATTTAATTAATTCAACTTGATAATTTGTTTGAATTAACTAAATATTTATTTGAACGGATTAAATATTTTATTAAATGGCGAATTCCATTCTTTTAAAACAAGCGAATATTTATTTAAACCAAATAAATATTTGATCAATTTAACTTGATAATTTGTTTGAATCAACTGAATATTGATATGAACGAATCAAATATTTTATTAAATGGCAAATCCCATTCTTTTAAAACAAGCAAATATTTATTTAAGCCGAATAAATATTCAGTTAATTCAACTTGATAATTTCTTTCAATCAACTGAATATTGATTCGAACAAATAAAATATTTCATTAAATGGCAAATCCCATTCTTTTAAAACAAGCAAATATTTATTTAAACCAAATAAATATTTAATTAATTTAACTTGATAATTTGTTTGAATCAACTACGTATTGATTTGAACGAAATAAATATTTCATTAAATGGCAAATCCCATTCCTTTAAAACAAGCAAATATTTATTTAAACCAAATAAATATTTAATTAATTTAACTTGATAATTTGTTTCAATCAACTGAATATTAATTTGAACAAATAAAATATTTCATTAAATGGCAAATCCCATTCTTTTAAAACAAGCAAATATTTATTTAAACCAAATAAATATTTAATTAATTTAACTTGATAATTTGTTTGAATCAACTACGTATTGATTTGAACGAAATAAATATTTCATTAAATGGCAAATCCCATTCCTTTAAAACAAGCAAATATTTATTTAAACCAAATAAATATTTAATTAATTTAACTTGATAATTTGTTTGAATCAACTAAATATTGATTTGAACGAATTAAATATTTCATTAAATGGCGAATTCAATTCTTTTAGAACAAGCGAATATTTATTTAAACCAAATAAAAATTTAATCAATTCAACTTGATAATTTGTTTGAATCAACTAAATATTTATTTGAACGAATTAAATATTTCATTAAATGGCGAATTCCATTCTTTTAAAGCAAGCGAATATTTATTTAAACCAAATAAATATTTGATCAATTTAACTTGATAATTTGTTTGAATCAACTGAATATTGATATGAACGAATTAAATATTTTATTAAATGGCAAATCCCATTCTTTTAAAACAAGCAAATATTTATTTAAGCCGAATAAATATTCAGTTAATTCAACTTGATAATTTGTTTGAATCAACTACGTATTGATTTGAACGAAATAAATATTTCATTAAATGGCAAATCCCATTCTTTTAAAACAAGCAAATATTTATTTAAACCAAATGAATATTTAATCAATTTAACTCGATAATTTCTTTCAATCAACTGAATATTGATTTGAACAAATAAAATATTTCATTAAATGGCAAATCCCATTCTTTTAAAACGAGCAAATATTTATTTAAACCAAATAAATATTTAGTTAATTCAACTTGATAATTTGTTTGAATCAACTAAGTATTGATTTAAACAAATAAAATATTTCATTAAATGCCAAATCGCATTCTTTTAAAACAAGCAAATATTTATTTAAACCAAATAGATATTTGGTCAATTGAACTTGATAATTTGTTTGAATCAACTAAGTATTGATTTGAACGAAATAAATATTTTATTAAATTGCAAATTCCATTCCTTTAAACAAGCAAATATTTATTTAAACTAAATAAATATTTGATCAATTTAACTTGATAATTTGTTTGAATCAACTAAATATTGATTTGAACGAATTAAATATTTCATTAAATGGCGAATTCAATTCTTTTAGAACAAGTGAATATTTATTTAAACCAAATAGATATTTGGTCAATTAAACTTGATAATTTGTTTGAATCAACTGAATATTGATATGAACGAATTAAATATTTTATTAAATGGCAAATCCCATTTTTTTAAAACAAGCATATATTTATTGAAAACAAATAAAAATTTAATCAATTCAACTTGATAATTGGTTTGAATCAACTATATATTGATTTGAACGAATTAAATATTTCATTAAATGGCGAATTCAATTCTTTTAGAACAAGCGAATATTTATTTAAATTAAATAAATATTTGGTCAATTCAACTTGATAATTTGTTTGAATCAACTAAATATTTATTTGAACGAATTAAATATTTTATTAAATAGCAAATCCCATTCTTTTAAAACAAGCAAATATTTATTTAAATCAAATAAATATTTGATCAATTTAACTTGATAATTTGTTTGAATCAACTAAATATTGATTTGAACGAATTGAATATTTCATTAAATGGCGAATTCAATTCTTTTAGAACAAGCGAATATTTATTTAAACCAAATAAATATTTGGTCAATTCAACTTGATAATTCGTTTGAATCAACTGAATATTGATATGAACGAATTTAATATTTTATTAAATGGCAAATCCCATTTTTTTAGAACAAGCAAATATTTATTTAAACCAAATAAAAATTTAATCAATTCAACTTGATAATTTGTTTGAATCAACTAAATATTTATTTGAACGGATTAAATATTTTATTAAATGGCGAATTCCATTCTTTTAAAACAAGCGAATATTTATTTAAACCAAATAAATATTTGATCAATTTAACTTGATAATTTGTTTGAATCAACTGAATATTGATATGAACGAATTAAATATTTTATTAAATGGCAAATTCCATTCTTTTAAAACAAGCAAATATTTATTTAAGCCGAATAAATATTCAGTTCATTCAACTTGATAATTTCTTTCAATCAACTGAATATTGATTCGAACAAATAAAATATTTCATTAAATGGCAAATCCCATTCTTTTAAAACGAGCAAATATTTATTCAAACCAAATAAATATTTAATTAATTTAACTTGATAATTTGTTTCAATCAACTGAATATTAATTTGAACAAATAAAATATTTCATTAAATGGCAAATCCCATTCTTTTAAAACAAGCCAATATTTATTTAAACCAAATAAATATTTGGCTAATTCAACTTGATAATTTGTTTGAATCAACTGAATATTGATATGAACGAATTAAATATTTTATTAAATGGCAAATCCCATTTTTTTAAAACAAGCAAATATTCATTTAAACCAAATAAAAATTTAATCAATTCAACTTGATAATTTGTTTGAATCAACTAAATATTTATTTGAACGAATTAAATATTTCATTAAATGGCGAATTCCATTCTTTTAAAGCAAGCGAATATTTATTTAAACCAAATAAATATTTGATCAATTTAACTTGATAATTTGTTTGAATCAACTGAATATTGATATGAACGAATTAAATATTTTATTAAATGGCAAATCCCATTCTTTTCAAACAAGCAAATATTCATTTAAGCCGAATAAATATTCAGTTAATTCAACTTGATAATTTGTTTGAATCAACTACGTATTGATTTGAACGAAATAAATATTTCATTAAATGGCAAATCCCATTCTTTTAAAACAAGCAAATATTTATTTAAACCAAATGAATATTTAATCAATTTAATTCGATAATTTCTTTCAATCAACTGAATATTGATTTGAACAAATAAAATATTTCATTAAATGGCAAATCCCATTCTTTTAAAACGAGCAAATATTTATTTAAACCAAATAAATATTTAGTTAATTCAACTTGATAATTTGTTTGAATCAACTAAGTATTGATTTGAACAAATAAAATATTTCATTAAATGCCAAATCCCATTCTTTTAAAACAAGCAAATATTTATTTGAACCAAATAAATATTTAGTTAATTGAACTTGATAATTTGTTTGAATCAACTAAGTATTGATTTGAACGAAATAAATATTTTATTAAATTGCAAATCCTATTCCTTTAAAACAAGCAAATATTTATTTAAACCAAATAAATATTTGATCAATTTAACTTGATAATTTGTTTGAATCAACTAAATATTGATTTGAACGAATTAAATATTTCATTAAATGGCGAATTCAATTCTTTTAGAACAAGTGAATATTTATTTAAACCAAATAGATATTTGGTCAATTGAACTTGATAATTTGTTTGAATCAACTGAATATTGATATGAACGAATTAAATATTTTATTAAATGGCAAATCCCATTTTTTTAAAACAAGCATATATTTATTGAAACCAAATAAAAATTTAATCAATTCAACTTGATAATTTGTTTGAATCAACTATAGATTGATTTGAACGAATTAAATATTTCATTAAATGGCGAATCCAATTCTTTTAGAACAAGCGAATATTTATTTAAATCAAATAAATATTTGGTCAATTCAACTTGATAATTTGTTTGAATCAACTAAATATTGATTTGAACGAATTAAATATTTCATTAAATGGCAAATCCTATTCTTTTAAAACAAGCAAATATTTATTTAAACCAAATAAATATTTAATCAATTCAACTTGATAATTTGTTTGAATCAACTAAATATTGATTTGAACGAATTAAATATTTTATTAAATGGCGAATTCCATTCTTTTAAAACAAGCAAATATTTATTCAAACCAAATAAATATTTGGTCAATTCAACTTAATAATTTGTTTGAAGCAACTAAATATTGATTTGAACGAACTAAATATTTCATTAAATTGCAAATCCAATTCTTTTAAAACAAGCAAATATTTATTTAAACCAAATAAATATTTAATCAATTCAACTTGATAATTTGTTTGAATCAACTAAATATTGATTTGATCGAATTAAATAATTCATTGAATGGCGAATTCAATTCTTTTAGAACAAGCGAATATTTATTTAAACCAAATAAATATTTGGTCAATTCAACTTGATAATTTGTTTGAATCAACGGAAAGTTTTCTGCTTCGTCCCTAGCGAGTTGTTGAATAGTACGTATAGCGAGAAACGGAGCTGGAGCTGTTCCAAAAGTAACTGTATTTAATTGAAAAGTTCTAATTTTACCTTCATGATACCAAAAAACCTTCTGAAATTTCCTATGAAAGAGAAAGAAAAAAAAATGTGAATTCAATTCGTTAATTCTTTTCATTAAGAGAAAAAAAAATTTTTTTTTGCTTTTACTTTTTAAAAAAAAAAAGAAAAAAATGTTTACTTTATTTCAAAATTTTACCTTTGAACTAAATAACATTGACTTATCTTTTATTTTCCTATTTGATTCCACCGGGCGCTGAGGTCCTCCTGTTGCGGGTACGATGGCAGTCGTAGCAGCTTGTTGACTTCGCAGTTCTGAGAAACGTCTATTTTGAACGCTTTTTTCTTCGCAAGTTACGACACGCGCAATACGCTTGGCAGCGCCTTTTTTCGGATGCTTTGTATGCGCTATGAAGTACACTTAATTTTTACGATTTTTTCGTGAATTCGACGTCACAAAGAGGCACCAAAATGTAGCGTGTGCTACATCCAAATTAATTACAAAAAGAAAATAAAAATATAAAAAAATTAAAAATCAAAATTAGAAAATAAACTAAATTTAATTTATTTGAATTTACACAAAAAAAAAAACCAAAATTATATATATATGTATATATATATCTCTAACTGTTATTTCTGGGACTTTTTTTGGTATCTAAGCGTTATTTCTGGGACGGGGTCGTTATTTCTGGGACGTCCCAGAAATGGTCCATCTCTAATAGTTATTTCCGGGACGCACCGTGAAAACTAGTTACTATGTACGTACTAGTTGGAATTACTATGTAAAAAAAATTCATATGAAAATATTATAGTATCAAAAGCAACAAAAACTTAGGAATACGTTTCCACGACAGTTGAGATAAAAAGATTATCATTACCGATTTCATTTTCTGTACGCACTTTCACGACACTAAAAAATGCTTCGTTAAGAATTTACAAATTTAACAATTTAGTAGGTTACAAAGACCTACCAAATACATTTCCACTACAGTAGGTGTTGAGGCCGTTTTCAAATTTTAAATATATCGCGACTTCCGTTTAAACTGTTTTGGAATGTTCTCGAGGCGACGGTTTTACCTCCCCTTAAGATCGTCAAAGCGCCGCTTCGGGAAATTCCTTCTTGGTTAGAAAGAGCCCGGACGTGAACGAAGCAACACTAAAAGCAAGAAGGCAGCAAATACGCGACTCAAGTATTTCATAAAAGCGAGATAAATTGTGCACATAAGAATAAACAGAATAAAATCAAACTACTGCCTTTAATTGAAATTAAACAGAATAAAGGAAGCAAAATTGGTAATAGTGTTAAAATTATAAGAAACTAAAAATTGAAGTTAAACTGAATGTTAAATTTAAACTGATTACAAAAAATTGTGCACAAATTTGCTAGTATTAACAGAAATAGAATAAATCATTGTATCAATTGGATTGAAGGATGACCCACGGTTTATGAAAATAAATGTATAGAAAATTTAATTTACACTATTGTTGAATTGAATTTATTACAAAATTGCCTTTCATCAAGAATCATTACAACAATTTAATTAACCTAAAATATCAACAGTAGGGATAAAAAAAGAAGATTACAAACATGTGCTGTGCCGACTTTCACGTCAGTACGGTAAATACAGCAGATACCTCGTATTAAAACATTTTGTGATATAATGATTATTATACTCATACAAGACTTGCGAATACATTTTTAAAACATGAAGATATGAATATACGTATTTCCACGACAGTAAGATAAAATGCACCAATTTTCTTAACTTGATATTTTTTAAATAGTATTTATGTAATATCATAATTTTTATAGTTATACAAAGTTTTCAAATACATCTCAACGACAGTAGAGACAATACGATTATTATTACTTATTGCACTTCCTGTGCACACTTTCATAACACATAAATAAATCAGCTTGAAAACCTTTGTCAAATGTTTACATATTTAATCATTTGCTAGGTTACAAAAATCTTCGAAATAAATTTCCACTACAGTAGGGATAGAAAAATAAATATTCCGACGAAGATTTGTTAAACTTGCTCTCACGTTAATCAGGTGGATAAACCAGCTATCCCGTATTGACACTCCAAACGCATTTTCACGCCAGCAAGTTGAAATAGACCTCTTTTTTTAATTCACAGTTTATAAATATGATAGATAAAAAATAGACCTAATTCTTTACATCAAAGTTTATAAATATAATAAGTTTTAAGGTTACACACTATTTTCCAATACATTTCCACGACAGTGGAGATAAGAAGACTAACCTTAATTAAAACATTTTCTGCTAGCACTTCCACGACATTAAAATAAATCAGCTCGAAATCCTATTTTTAATGTTTACATATTTAACCATTTTGTAGGTGGCAGAAATCTTCCAATTACAATTTCACTCCAGTAGAGATAGAAAAATAATGATTCCGACGGAGATTTTTTCCACTTGCTTCCACGTTAATCGAGTAAATAAACCAGTTACCCTGTATTGAACAATGATAAAATATGATTCTTTCTTCACTTATACAAAACATTCTAAAAATACATTTCCACTACCGTGGAGATGAAAATATTATGATTACTAATTGAATGTTATGTACGCACTTCCACGACACAAAAATAAATAAGCTTGAAAACCTTTCTCAAACGATTACATATTTAATCACTTGATAGGCTACAACAATATTCCAATTACATTTCCACTACAGTAGGCATAAAAAAAAATGATTCCGACCAAGATTTTTCGCACTTGCCTCCACGTTAATCAGGTGAATAAACCAGCTACCCTGTATTGACATTCTGAACGCATTTCCACGCCAGCAAGATGAAATAGACCTCTTTTTTACTCAGTTTATAAATATAATAAGAAAACTAAATTTTTTACATCAAAATTTATAGATATAATAGTGTTTAAAGGTGGCACAATATGTTCAAATACGTTTCCACGACAGTGAAGATAAGAAGACTATAATTAATTAAAACATTTTCTGCAAGCACTTCCACGACATTAAAATAAATCAGCTCGGAATCCTATTTTTTATGTTTACATATTTAACCATTTTGTAGGTGGCAGAAATCTACCAATTACATTTTCACTCCAGTAGGGATAGAAAAATAATGATTTCAACAAAATTTTTTTCATTTGCTTCCACGTTAATCGGGTGAATAAACAAAGTACCCTGTATTAAAAATGATGAAATATGGTTCTTTCTTTACTTAAACAAAACTTTCTCAAAATACATTCACACGACCGTGGAGATGAAAAAATTATCATTACTCTTTGAATATTCCGTACGCACATCCACGACACACAAATAAATCAGCTTAAAAACCTTTCTCAAATGCTTACATATTTAATCATTTGCTAGACTACAACAATCTTCTAACTACATTTCTACTACAGTAGACATGAAACAAAAATGATTTGGACCATGATTTTTCGCACTTGCTTCCACGTTAATCGGGTGAATAAACCAGCTACCCTGTATTGTCACTTTGAACGCATTTGCGCGCCAGCAAGATGTAATAGACCTATTTTTTTACTCAGTTAATAAATATAATAAAAAAATTAAATAGTCCAAATTTTTTACATCAAAGTTTATAAATATAATAAGTTTTAAGATTACACAAAATCTTCCAATACATTGCCACGACAGAGGTGATAAGAAGACTATAATTAATTAAAATTTTTTCTGCTAGCACTTCCGCGACACTAGAATAAATCAGCTCGAAATCCTATTTTTAATGTTTACATATTTAACCATTATGTAGGTGGCCGAAATCTTCAAATTACATTTTCACTCAAGTCGGCACAGAAAAATAATGATTCCAACTAAGATTTTTTCCACTTACTTCCACCTTAATAGGGTGCATCAACAAGCTACCCTGTATTGACACTTCGAACGCATTATCACGTCAGCTAGTTGAAATAGACCTCTGTTTTACTGCACAGTTTATAAATATGATAAAAAAAATAAAATTGACCTAATACTTCACATCATAATTTATAAATAAAATAAGCTTTAAGGTTACACAATATCTTCCAATATATTTTCACAACAGTGGAGATAAGAAAAATATCATTAATTAAAATATTTTCTGCTAGCACTTACACGATACTAAAATAAATCAGCTCGAAATTCTATTTCTAACGTTACACATTTTACCATTTTGTAGGTGGCAGAAATCTTCCAATTACAATTTCACTCCAGTAGGGATAGAAAAATAAATATTCCGGCGAAGATTTTTACCACTTGCTTCCACGTTAATTGAGTGAATAAACCAGTTACCCTGTATTAAAAATGATGAAATATGATTCTCTATTCACTTATACAAAACTTTCTAAAAATACATTTCAACGACCGTGGAGATGAAAGAATTATGACTACGCATTGAATATTCTGTACGCAATTCCACCGCACACAAATAAACTAGCTTGAAAAACTTTCTCAAACGTTTTCATATTTAATCATTTGCTAGGCTACAACAATCTGCCAAATACATTTCCACTACAGTAGGTATAAAAAAAAAATGATTACGACTAAGATTTTTCGCACTTGCTTCCACGTTAATCGGGTGAATAAACCAGCTACCCTGTATTTACAATTTGAAGGCATTTTCACGGCAGCAAGACAAAATAGACCTCCTTTTTTACTACACAGTTTATAAATATGATAAAAAAAATAAAAGAGACCTTATTCTTTTCATCAAAGTTTATAGATATAATAAGTTTTATGGTTGCACAATATCTTCCAAATACATTTCCACGACAGTGGAGAAAAGAAAACTATCATTAATTAAAATATTTTCTGCTAGTACTTACACTAACACGACACTAACATAAATTAGCTCGAAATCCTATTTCTAGCGTTACACATTTAACCATTTTGTCAGTAGCAGAAATTTTCCAATTACCATTTCACTTCAGTGGTGATAGAACAATAATGATTTCGATGAAATTTTTTTCACTTACCTCCATGCTAATCCGGTGAATAAACCAGTTACCCTGTATTAAAAATAATGAAATATGATTTTTTCTTCACTTACACAAAACTTTCTAAAAATACATTTTCACGACCGTGGAGATGAAAAAATTATCACTACGCATTGAATATTCTGTACGCACTTCCACCGCACACAAATAAATTAGCTTGAAAAACTTTCTCAAACGTTTTCATATTTAATCATTTTCTAGGATACAACAATCTTCCTAATACATTTTCACTACAGTAGAGATAAGAAAACTATCATTAATTGAAACATTATCTGCTAGCACTTACACGACACTCAAATGAATCAGCTCGAAATCTTATTTCTAGCGTTACATATTTAACCATTTTGTAGGTGGCCGAAATCTTCCAATTACATTTTCACTCAAGTAGGGATAGAAAAATAATGATTCCGACGACGATTTTTTCCACTTGCTTCCACATTGATCGGGTGCATAAACCAGCTACCCTGTATTTCTAATTTGAAGGCATTTTCACGGCAGCAAGATTAAATAGACCTCTTTTTTTACTTTACAGTCTATAAATATGATAAAAAAAATAAAAGAGACCTTATTCTTTTCATTAAAGTTTATAAATATAATAAGATTTGAGGTTACACAATATCTCCCAATACATTTTCACGACAGTGGAGATAAGGAAACTATCATTGATTAAATCATCTTCTGCTAGCACATCCACGACACTAAAATAAATCGGCTCGAAATCTATTTCTAGCGTTACATACTTAACAATTTTGTAGGTGGCCGAAATCTTCCAATGACATTTTCACTCAAGTAGGGATAGAAAAATAATGATTCCGACGACGATTTTTTCCACTTGCTACCATGTTAATCGAGTAAATAAACCAGTTACCCTGTTTTAATAATGATAAAATATGATTCTTTCATCACTTATACAAAAGATTTTGAAAATACATTTCCACGACCGTGGGGATGAAAAAAATATGATTACTAATTGAATATTCTGTACGCACTTCCACGACACAAAAATAAATTAGCTTAAAAATCTTTCTCAAACGTTTACATATTTAATCACTTGCTAGGCTACAACAATCTTCCAAATACATTTCCACTACAGTAGGCATAAAAAAAAAATGATTTCGACCAAGATTTTTCGCACTTGCTTCCACGTTAATCGGGTGAATAAACCAGCTACCCTGTATTGACACTCTGAACGTATTTCCACGTCAGCAAGATGAAATTGACCTCTTTTTTTACTCAGTTCATAAATATAATAAGAAAATCAAATTGACCACATTTTTTCATTAAAATTTATAAATATAATAAGTTTAAAGATTACACAATATGTTCAAATACATTTCCACGACAGTAGAGATAAGAAGTCTATCATAAATTAGAATATTTTCTGCTATCACTATTACGACACTAAAATAAATCAGTTTGAAATCCTATTTTTAATGTTTACATATTTCACCAATATCTAGGTTGCAAAAATCTTCCAATTTCAATTTCACTCCAGTAGGGATAGAAAAATAATGATTCCGACGAAGATTTTTACCACTGGCTTCCACGTTATTCGAGTGAATAAACCAGTTACCCTGTATTAAAAATGATGAAATATGATTCTCTCTTCACTTTTACAAAACTTTCTAAAAATACATATTCACGACCGTGGAGATGAAAGAATTATCACTACGCATTGAATATTCTGTACGCACTTCCACCGCGCACAAATAAATTAGCTTGAAAAACTTTCTCAAACGTTTTCATATTTAATCATTTGCTAGGCTATAACGATTTTCCAAATACATTTCCATTACTGTAGGCATAAAAAAAAATGAATCTGACCTAGAATTTTCGCACTTGCTTTAACGTTTATCGGGTAAATAAACCAGCTACCCTCTATTGACACTCTGAAGGCATTTCGACATCAGCAAGATGAAATAGACCTCTTCTTTTACTCAGTTTATAAATATAATAAAAATATTAAATTGACCACATTTTTCAAAAAAAAATTTATAAATATAATAAATATTAAGGTTACGCAATATGTTCCACTACATTTCCACGACAGTGGAGAAAAGAAAACTATCATTAATTAAAATATTTTCTGCTAGCACTTACACTTACATGACACTAAAATAAATCAGCTCGAAATCCTGTTTCCAGCGTTACACATTTAACCATTTTGTCGGTGGCAGAAATTTTCCAATTACCATTTCACTTCAGTGGGGATAGAACAATAATGATTTTGCCGAAAATTTTTCCACTTGCTTCCACGCTAATCCGGTGAATAAACAAGTTACCCTGTATTAAAAATAATGGAATATGATTTTTTCTTTACTTACACAAAACTTTCTAAAAATACATTTTCACGACCGTGGAGATAAAAGAATTATCACTACGCATTGAATATTCTGTACGCACTTCCGCGGCGCACAAATAAATTAGGTTGAAAAACTTTCTCAAACGTTTTCATATTTAATCATTTGCTAGGCTATAACAATTTGCCAAATACTATTCCATTACAGTAGCCATAAAAAAAAATGAATCCGACCTAGAATTTTCGCACTTGCTTCCACGCTAATCGGGTGAATAAACCAGCTACCCTGTATTGGCACTCTGAAGGCATTTCGACACCAGCAAGATAAAATAGACCTCTTCTTTTACTCAGTTTATAAATATAATAAGAATATTAAATTGACCACATTTTTCAAAAAAAAATTTATAAATATAATAAATATTAAGGTTACGCAATATGTTCCACTACATTTCCACGACAGTGGAGAAAAGAAAACTATCATTAATTAAAATATTTTCTGCTGACACTCACACTTACATGACACTAAAATAAATCAGCTCGAAATCCTATTTCTAGCGTTACACATTTAACCATTTTGTCGGTGGCAGAAATTTTCCAATTACATTTTTATTTCAGTGGTGACAGAACAATAATGATTTCGATGAAATTTTTTTCACTTACCTCCACGCTAATGCGGTGAATAAACCAGTTACCCTGTATTAAAAATAATGGAATATGATTTTTTCTTCACTTACACAAAACTTTCTAAAAATACATTTTCACGACCGTGGAGATGAAAAAATTATCACTACGCATTGAATATTCTGTACGCACTTCCACCGCACACAAATAAATTAGCTTGAAAAACTTTCTCAAACGTTTTCATATTTAATCATTTTCTAGGATACAACAATCTTCCTAATACATTTTCACTACAGTAGAGATAAGAAAACTATCATTAATTAAAACATTATCTGCTAGCACTTACACGACACTTGAATGAATCAGCTCGAAATCTTATTTCTAGCGTTACATATTTAACCATTTTGTAGGTGGCTAAAATCTTCCAATTACATTTTTATTCAAGAAGGGATAGAAAAATAATGATTCCGTGGACGATTTTTTCCACTTACTTCCACGTTAATCGGGTGCATAAACCAGCTACCCTGTATTTATAATTTGAAGGCATTTTCACGGCAGCAAGATGAAATAGACCAGTTTTTTAACTTTACAGTCTATAAATATGATAGAAAAAATTAAAGAGACCTTATTCTTTTCATTAAAGTTTATAGATATAATAGGTTTTGAGGTTACACAATATCTTCCAATACATTTCCACGACAGTGGATATAAGGAAACTATCATTGATTAAATCATTTTCTGCTAGCACTTCCATGACACTAAAATAAATTAGCTCGAAATCCTATTTTTAATGTTTACATATTTAACCATTTTGTAGGTGGCAGAAAACTTTCAATTACATTTTAACTCCAGTAGGGATAGAGAAATAATGATTTCGACAAAATTTTTTTCACTTGTTTTCACTTTAATCGGGTGAATAAAAAAGTTGCCCTGTATTAAAAATGATGAAATATGATTCTTTCTTTACTTAATCAAAACTTTCTCAAAACACATTCCCACGACCGTGGAGATGTACAAATTATCATTACTCTTTGAATATTCCGTACGCACATCCACGACACACAAATGAATCAGCTTGAAAACATTTCTCAAACGCTTACATATTTAATCATTTGCTAGACTACAACAATCTTTTAAATAAATTTTCACTACAGTAGGCATGGAACAAAAATGATTTTGACCCTGATTTTTCGCACTTGCTTCCACGTTAATCGGGTGAATAAACCAGCTACGCTGTATTGTCACTTTAAACGCATTTGCGCGCCAGCAAGATGTAATAGACTTGTTTTTTTACTCAGTTTATAAATATAATAAGAAAATCAAATTGACCACATTTTTTCATCAAAATTTATAAATATAATAAGTTTAAAGATTACACAATATGCTCAAATACATTTCCACGTCAGTAGAGATAAGAAGTCTATCATAAATTAGAATATTTTCTGCTATCACTATTTCGACACTAAAATAAATCAGTTTAAAATCCTATTTTTAATGTTTACATATTTCACCAATTTCTAGGTTGCATAAATCTTCCAATTTCAATTTCACTCCAGTAGGGATAGAAAAATAATGATTCCGACGAAGATTTTTACCACTGGCTTCCACATTAATCGAGTGAATAAACCAGTTACCCTGTATTAAAAATGATGAAATATGATTCTCTCTTCACTTTTACAAAACTTTCTAGAAATACATTTCCACGACCGTGGAGATGAAAGAATTATCACTACGCATTGAATATTCTGTACGCACTTCCACCGCGCACAAATAAATTAGCTTGAAAAACTTTCTCAAACGTTTTCATATTTAATCATTTGCTAGGCTTTAACAATTTCCCAAATACATTTCCATTACTGTAGGCATAAAAAAAAATGAATCCGACCTAGAATTTTCGCACTTGCTTCCACGTTAATCGGGTAAATAAACCAGCTACCCTGTATTGACACTCTGAAGGCATTTCGACACCAGCAAGATGAAATAGACCTCTTCTTTTACTCAGTTTATAAATATAATAAGAATATTAAATTGACCACATTTTTCAAAAAAAAATTTATAAATATAATAAATATTAAGGTTACGCAATATGTTCCACTACATTTCCACGACAGTGGAGAAAAGAAAACTATCATTAATTAAAATATTTTCTGCTGACACTCACACTTACATGACACTAAAATAAATCAGCTCGAAATCCTATTTCTAGCGTTACACATTTAACCATTTTGTCGGTGGCAGAAATTTTCCAATTACATTTTTATTTCAGTGGTGACAGAACAATAATGATTTCGATGAAATTTTTTTCACTTACCTCCACGCTAATGCGGTGAATAAACCAGTTACCCTGTATTAAAAATAATGGAATATGATTTTTTCTTCACTTACACAAAACTTTCTAAAAATACATTTTCACGACCGTGGAGATGAAAAAATTATCACTACGCATTGAATATTCTGTACGCACTTCCACCGCACACAAATAAATTAGCTTGAAAAACTTTCTCAAACGTTTTCATATTTAATCATTTTCTAGGATACAACAATCTTCCTAATACATTTTCACTACAGTAGAGATAAGAAAACTATCATTAATTAAAACATTATCTGCTAGCACTTACACGACACTTGAATGAATCAGCTCGAAATCTTATTTCTAGCGTTACATATTTAACCATTTTGTAGGTGGCTAAAATCTTCCAATTACATTTTTATTCAAGAAGGGATAGAAAAATAATGATTCCGTGGACGATTTTTTCCACTTACTTCCACGTTAATCGGGTGCATAAACCAGCTACCCTGTATTTATAATTTGAAGGCATTTTCACGGCAGCAAGATGAAATAGACCACTTTTTTAACTTTACAGTCTATAAATATGATAGAAAAAATTAAAGAGACCTTATTCTTTTCATTAAAGTTTATAGATATAATAGGTTTTGAGGTTACACAATATCTTCCAATACATTTCCACGACAGTGGAGATAAGGAAACTATCATTGATTAAATCATTTTCTGCTAGCACTTCCATGACACTAAAATAAATTAGCTCGAAATCCTATTTTTAATGTTTACATATTTAACGATTTTGTAGGTGGCAGAAATCTTCCAATTACATTTTCACTCCAGTAGGGATAGAAAAATAATGATTTCGACAAAATTTTTTTCACTTGCTTCCACTTTATTCGGGTAAATAAACAAGTTACCCTGTATTAAAAATGATAAAATATGATTCTTTCTTCACCTAAACAAAACTTTCTAAAAATATATTCCCACGCCCGTGGAGATGAAAAAATTATCATTACTCATTTAATATTCATTACGCACATCCACGACACACAAATAAATCAGCTTGAAAACCTTTTTCAAACGCTCATATATTTAATCATTTTCTAGGATACAGCAATATTCCAAATACATTTCCACTACAGTAGGCATGAAACAAAAATGATTTGGACCAAGATTTTTCGCACTTGCTTCCACGTTAATCGGGTGAATAAACCAGCTACCCTAAATTGACACTCTGAACGCATTTCCACACCAGCAAGAATAAATATACCTCTTCTTTTACTCAGTTTATAAATATAATAAGAAAATTAAAATAGACCAAATTTTTTAAATCAAGGTTTATAAATATAATAAGTTCTAAGGTTACACAATATCTTCCGATACATTTCCACGACAGTGCAGATGAGAAAACTATCATTAATTAAAACATTTTCTGCTAGCACTTACACGACACTCAAATGGATCAGCTCAAAATCCTATTTCTTGCGTTACTTATTGAACCATTTTATAGGTGGCAGAAATCTTCCAATTACATATTCACTCAAGTAGGGATAGAAAAATAATGATTCCTACGAAGATTTTTACCACTTGCTTTTACGTTAATCGAGTGAATAACCCAATTACCCTATATTAAAAATGATGTAATATGATTCTTGCTTCACTTATAAAAAACTTTCTAAAAGTAGATTTCCATGACCGTGGAGATAAACAAATTATCATTACTCATTGAATATTCTGTACGCACTTCCACGACACACAATCAAAATAGTTTGAAAACCTTTCTCAAACGTTTACATATTTAATCATTTGCTAGCCTACAACAATTTTCCAAATACATTTCCACTACAGTAGGCATAAAAAAAATTGATTTCGTCCATGATTTTTTGCACTTGCTTCCACGTTAATCAGGTGATTAAACCAGCTACCCTGTATTCACACTCTGAACGCACTTCCACGACAGCAAGTTGAAATAGTCCTCTTTCTTTATTTAGTTTGTAATTTAATAAGAAAATTAAATTGACCAAATTTTTTACATCAAAATTTATAAATATATAATGTTTAAAGGTTGCACAATATGTTCAAATACGTTTCCACGACAGTGGAGATAAGAAGACTATAATTAATTAAAACATTTTCTGCAAGCACTTCCATGACATTAAAATAAATCAGCTCGAAATCCTATTTTTAATCTTTACATATTTAAACATTTTGCAGGTGGTAGAAATCTTCCAATTACAATTTGACTTTAGTAGGGATAGAAAAATAATGATTCCGACGAAGATTTTTACCATTTGCTTCCACGTTAATCGAGTGAATGAACCAGTTACCTTGTATTAAAAATGATGAAATATGATCCATTCTTTCCTTATACAAAACTTTCTAAAAATACATTTCCGCGCTCGTTGAGATGAAAAATGTATCTTTACTCGATGAATATTCTGTACGCAATTCCACGACAAGCAAACAAATCAGTTTGAAAACCTTTTTCAAGTGTTTACATATTTAATCATTTGCTAGGCTACGACAATTTTCCACTACATTCCCACTACAGTTGGGATAAAAAAAATGATTCCGATCAAGATTGTTCGCACTTGCTTCTCCGTTATTTAGGTGATAAAACCAGCTATCCTGTTTTGACACTCTGAACGCATTTCCACGCCAGCAAGATGAGATAGTCCTCTCTATTCACTCAGTTTATAAATATAATAAGAAAAATAAATTGACCATATTTTTTACATCAAAATTTATAAATATAATAAGTTTAAAGGTTGCACAATACGTTCAAATACGTTTCCACGACAGTGGAGATAAGAAGACTATAATTAATTAAAACATTTTCTGCAAGCACTTTCACGACATTAAAATAAATCAGCTCGGAATCCTATTTTTAATCTTTACATATTTAAACATTTTGCAGGTGGTAGAAATCTTTCAATTACATTTTCACTCCAGTAGAGATAGAATAATTATGATTTCGACAAAAATTTTTTCACTTGCTTCCACGTTAATCGGGTGAATAAACAAGTTACCCTGTATTAAAAATGATAAAATACGATTCTTTCTTCACCTAAACAAAACTTTCTAAAAATATATTCCCACGACCGTGGAGATGAAAAAATTATCATTACTCATTTAATATTCTGTACGCACATCCACGACACACAAATAAATCAGTTTGAAAACCTTTTTCAAACGCTCACATATTTAATCATTTTCTAGGATACAGCAATATTCCAAATACATTTCCACTACAGTAGGCATGAAACAAAAATGATTTGGACCAAGATTTTTCGCACTCGCTTCCACGTTAATCGGGTGAATAAACCAGCTACCCTAAATTGACACTCTAAACGCATTTCCACAGCAGCAAGATTAAATATACCTCTTCTTTTACTCAGTTTATAAATATAATAAGAAAATTAAAATAGACCAAATTGTTTAAATCAAGGTTTATAAATATAAGTTCTAAGGTTACACAATATCTTCCGATACATTTCCACGACAGTGGATATAAGAAAACTATCATTAATTAAAACATTATCTGTTAGCACTTACACGACACTCAAATGGATCAGCTCAAAATCCTATTTCTTGCGTTACTTATTGAACCATTTTATAGGTGGCAGAAATCTTCCAATTACATATTCACTCAAGTAGGGATAGAAAAATAATGATCCCGACGACGATTTTTTCCATTTGCTTCCACGTTAATCGGGTGCATAAACCAACTACCCTGTATTGACAATCCGAACGCATTTCCACGCCAGCAAGATGAAATAGACCATTTTTCTTACTCAGTTTATAAATATAATAAGAAAAATAAAATAGCCCAAATTTTTCACATCAAAGTTTATAAATATAATATGTTTCAAGGTTACACAATAGCTTCCAATACATTTGCACGACAGTGGCGATAAGATTTTCTATCACTTACCTTCTGACAGCCAGGCTGACGGCATTTGGCGTCATTCCATGATCGGCCCACATATAGTCGTATTACTTAAGAAACATTTATATAGTAAATTTCGAGAAAGTTACACTATCTCAGTAGGAAACATGCCGGCTGTCAGTAGGTTAAAAATGCTCATCTGTGAAATGAAATACGCAGTCATAATCAACACGTTAGTGCCAGGATAAAGTAGACATTTCCACGACAGGAACAATTCCCAAATTTATAATGATTCTGGCGGATTGCGTTTGTACATGTATTTTATACGAATCATGTTTAAATTGTAATATACTTAAACTAATTATAGTATGCTTATTTATTACTGACGTAATAATGTTTTTACCCTATAAAAGGTGACAGAAAATCAGCTTTTTTTGAAATGCCTTCGTTATTCTGAATGCCACGTCATAGACTATTAGTAGTGTAAAAGAACATCATGCGAATATTTAAAATATGTTATTGTATGAAAACATTTCTACAACAATAATAATTACAATGTTAAGAATAAATGCAACATCAGAATTGGAAGATTTGGAAGCCTCCAATGATTTGTATATTTTTCTTTGGATCACAATACTTGTAACATGAACGTTCAATATAAGGGAAATAATGTGTTTAGTGAAGAAGACAAAAAAGAAGATCTATTTGCAGTAGTGGAAAAATGATTATTGAAAATAAAATTAACACATATTTTTGTATACAACAAGCAAAAGCTTACAAGCTATTCATAATGCAACCATTTATTACAATAATTATATTTCCACGACAGTAGCGATTAGCAAAAGTGTACGCCACACAGCATGGAATATTTATCGAAGCTTCCTAGAATATTGGCACGGAAGATTTGAAATATTTTAGGAATTTTCCATGGAATATTCCTGTAATATTCGTATATCCTGGATTCTTCCTACATTGGAATATTCCATGGAATATTGTAGGATGATTCTAAGAATATTTCATTGGAAGATTTAGGACATCTCAGATCTTTCATTGAAATATTTCAGGAATCTCGCAGGAATATTTCTTGAAATATTCCGTTGAAAAATTCATGGATCATTTCCGGAATATTGGAACGGAAGATCTGAATCATATCATGAATATTTCATGGAATATATACGAAAGTTTTAAGGAATCTTACATGAGATATTCCATGAAATATTTCTGGAAAATTTTAGAAACCTATCGTAAAATATTCCGTGGAACATTTATGGAAGATTCGCAGAACATTGGCACGGAAGATTTGGAATATTTCAGGAATCTTCCATAAAATATTTCTTTAATATTCGTATGTCCTCCATTCTTTCTACATTGGCATATTCCATGAAATATTCTTGAGAGATTTCAAGAATATTTCAATGGAAGTTTCGGGTAATCTCTTATCTTTCATGAAATGTTCCTGAAGATTTATGGAAGATGTAAAGTGCTGTGAGGGGATAGTACAAATATTATATAATAACACATTTAATTTATATATCAATACATATACGCATACATAAACAATTAGTTATAAAATCGCATTTATATATTCGCTTCGACTGTACACATCAAAGCATCGATACCCTTCCGCTTATATAGTAAGTGAGGTATCTTCCAACCGCTTGGGAATAAAACTCCCATTTAACGAACATCCCCCTATCGGCGTCACTGGAAACCTCCCGTAACGTTGCGCACAATCTTCTAACGAAAACTTTATGAAATCATTCTAGAATTTTCCATGGAACATTCCACTGGAAGATTTCTTATCTCTTTCAATGGAATATTCCGTGGAATATTGCTGAAAGATTCATGGAATATTCCGCTGTACGTTTTTAACATTTTTGGAATCTTGCAGCGGAGTGTTTATGGAATCTTTCTTAAGTCTCCAATGGAACATTCCACCGGAAGGTTTCTTAACTCTTTCAATGAAATATTCCGAGTAATATTGCTGGAAGATTCATGGAATATTTCGCTGTACGATTTTAATTTTTTTGGACTCTACCAGCGGATTGTTTGTGGAATCTTCCTTAAATCTTCCATGAAACATTCCACTGGAGGATTTCTGAATTCTTTCAATGAAACATTTCGTGGAATATTGCTGGAAAATTCATGGAATATTTCGCTATGCGATTTTAAACTTGTTTAAGATCTTCCAGCAGAATGTTAATGGAATCTTCCTTAAATCTTGCATGGAACATTCCACTGGAAGATTTCTGAATTCTTTCAATGAAACATTCCGTGGAATATTGCTGGAAGATTCATGGAATATTCCGCTCTACGTTTTAAAACTTTTCGGAATCTTCCAGCGGAGTGTTCACTAAATCTTCCTGGAATCTTGCATAAAATATTCCATTGGAATATTTCACAAATATTTCATGTAATATTCCATGAAATATTTCAGGAATCTTCCATAAATATTCCATGGAATATTTCGAAAAACTTTTTAAACATTCCTTAGAAATATTCCATGAATATTCCTAGAAGCTTTCAGTGGAAGATTCCAGTGGAATATTTCGGAATATTTCGTGAAGGCTTCCTGGAATCTTCATGGGAGATTCCATTGAAATATTCCAGTGGAATATTCCGAAATATTCCAATGAAATCTTCCATGCTGTGTGGGACTGCTGTTCATATTGAAATGAGGCTATATAGAAGCATGTAAACTATTTTAATCTATAAGACATATTAAGTTTCTATTCATTAAGAATGCTTATCTGTGAAATGGTATACGGAGTCATAATCGACACGTTAGTGCCAGGATAAAGTAGACATATCCACAACAGGAACAATTCTTAAATTTATAATGATTCTGGCGGATTGCGTTTGAACATATGTATTATTCAATTCATGTTTAAATTGTAATATACTTAAATAAATTATAGTATGCTTATTTATTACTGACGTAAGAATGTATTTATCCTATAAAAGGTGATAGATTATCAGCTTTTTTTGAAATGCCTTTGTTATTCTGAATGGTATGTCATAGACAATTAGTAGTAAAAGATCTTAAGAGCAGGCCGGAGCAGAATTTGATACCGACCGAGATCGCAAATTCGGTTCCTTACTTTTCTCCGTTTATACGTAATGGAATGCATTGAAATTTTATGAGTGCCATTAAAATTTCAATGCATTCCATTACGTATAATCGGAGAAAAGTAAGGAACCGAATTTGCGATCTCGGTCGGTATCAAACTCTGCTCCGGCCTGCTCTTAAAGCGAATATTTAAAATATTTAATATGTTATTGTATAAAAACATTCCCACGACAGTTATAATTACAATGTTAGAAATAAATGCAAAATCAGGATTAATAGAATTGGAAGCCTCCAATCATATGCATACTTTTCTTTCGATTACCAATACTTGTAACATGAACATTCAATATAAGGAAAATAATGTGTTTTGTGAAAAAGACAGTAAAGAAGATCTACTTGTAGTAGTGAAAAAATCACAATTAAAAAAAAAGAATCGTCAGATATTTTTGTATACAACAAGCAAAAGCTAACAGGCTAATGATAATGCAACCATTTATTACAATAATTACTTTTCCACGACAGTAACGATTATCAAAAGTGTATTACTGTTCATATTGGAATGAGGCTATATATAAGCATGTCATCTATTTTAATCTATATGAAATATTAAGTTTTTATTCATTAAAAATGCTTATCTGTGAAATGGCATCCACAGTCGTAATCGACACGTTAGTGCCAAGATAAAGTAGACATTTCCACGACAGGAACAATTCCCAAATTTATAATGATTCTGGCGGATTGCGTCTGAACATATATTTTATTCAAATCATGTTTAAATTACACAGGCCCACAAAATGAAAAAAAATGTCTGAACTTTTGACCGGACATACATATTCCCATGTATTTTTCGACGCTGAATCCGAATCTGTAATAAAAATATAGGGTTTTCCTACCTTTTCTCAGAGTTTTATTGAAAAAACCTCATTTTTTACGGTTTTTTGCGGTTTTTCGAGTCTAGAAAAAACAAATCATGAGATACGGTTAATTGGACTTCAAAATCGAATTCTACGGGAAAAAATACACGGGAAACCATACCTTCAAATTTTTTTAACGCGATTCTAGTCCTCTGTATGGGGCTGAAAAGATGAGGAAATCGGTAAAAGTCGAAATTTTGCCTAAAATGGATTTAAACAATATTAAAATTTAATCATGCGTCTTTTGAAGAGTCGATAAACATTGGAAATACTATCCTGGGGTTTTTCAGATTGCTGATCATGAATTTGAAGTCAGATTGTGTAAAAACTACTTCTAGAGGGCGGTGACAAGAACTGTATATGGTAAATTTATCGATTTTTTAAAAATTTTACGTCTGAAATACTAATTTTAGAGTCTTTCACAGCATTGACTGTAAATTCAAGATATTAACTTAGCCTATTGTGTACGTTAAACTTAACATTTTGTCTATGTTTGTCTCTCTCTCTCTCTCTCTCTCTCTCTCTCTCTTTCGATGTTTTTTTAAATTGGCTTACGCTTACGTACACGTTTCTCTTCGAATGACCGATGTAGTGGATTTCTGACACGTTTTTGTCCTTTTTCGCAGCTGTTTCTCTTTTTATCATCCAGCAGTAATCTGCTAACATGTTGATACCCCAGTTTCCTTGAAATCTACGTTCAAACTCCTTTAAATCTTGGTGAAATCGTTCACCATGCTCTTCACTAAAGTCTCCGTTATTTTCAGGAAACTGATCAACGTGTGAATCAAGAAAATGAAGTTTTAAGTTCATTAGACAACCCAATTTTTCAAAATTATGTACCATTCTTTTCACAATAGCTTTATAATTCGTGTCTTTGGCATTACCCAAAAATTTCGTCGATACCTCTTTAAAACTTAACCATGCTGCCTTTTCAACATCAGTCATGCTTTGTTCAAAGTTTTCGTCTCTAAATAAAGTTCGGATTTCAGGACCATCAAAAATACCTTCATTTAAAAAAAACATCGGAAGAGAGAGAGAGAGAGAGAGAGAGAGAGAGAGACAAACATAGACAAAATGTTAAGTTTAACGTACACAATAGGCTAAGTTAATATCTTGAATTTACAGTCAATGCTGTGAAAGACTCTAAAATTAGTATTTCAGACGTAAAATTTTTAAAAAATCGATAAATTTACCATATACAGTTCTTGTCACCGCCCTCTAGAAGTAGTTTTTACACAATCTGACTTCAAATTCATGATCAGCAATCTGAAAAACCCCCAGGATAGTATTTCCAATGTTTATCGACTCTTCAAAAGACGCATGATTAAATTTTAATATTGTTTAAATCCATTTTAGGCAAAATTTCGACTTTTACCGATTTCCTCATCTTTTCAGCCCCATACAGAGGACTAGAATCGCGTTAAAAAAATTTGAAGGTATGGTTTCCCGTGTATTTTTTCCCGTAGAATTCGATTTTGAAGTCCAATTAACCGTATCTTATGATTTGTTTTTTCTAGACTCGAAAAACCGCAAAAAAACCGTAAAAAATGAGGTTTTTTCAATAAAACTCTGAGAAAAGGTAGGAAAACCCTATATTTTTATTACAGATTCGGATTCAGCGTCGAAAAATACATGGGAATATGTATGTCCGGTCAAAAGTTCAGACATTTTTTTTCATTTTGTGGGCCTGTGTTATAATCTCTCTATATTATTAAAAATATATCGCCGCTGTCGCCACTGTCGCCGTCTGAAATACGCTTCTCATTTTTGGCTTCTAATTTTTATTTAAAATTTAGCTAAAATCAAGCTAAAATTCAGCTGAAATTAGTTGAAAGTTAGCTAGAATTCAGCTAAAATCAGTTGAAATATAGCTAAAATTTAGATGAATTCGGTTATAATTTAGCTAAAAGTCAGATAAAATTCAGCAAAAAGTTAGCTATAATTTATCTAAAAGTTAACTGAAATTAGTTAAAAGTTAGCTAGAATTTAGCTAAAATTAGATAATTTTAGTTATAACTTAGGTAAAAGTCAGATAAAATTTAGCAAAAAGTTAGCTACAAATCAGCTTAAAGTTAGCTAGAATTAAGCTGAAATTAGTTGAATGTTAGCTAAAATTTAGATGAATTTTGTTATAATTCAGCTAAACGACAGATAAAATTTAAGTTAGGTAGAAATTAACTAAAAGTTGGCTGAAAATTATTAAAATTTTATTGCAACTGTCGTTGCTGTCGTCGTTTGGAATATGCTCAGTTTGACTGTCTTCTCCAGCCACTATTTCAAAAAACACTTGATAACAAACTTTATTTGTTTAATTTTAAAATTAATAGTATAATAATATAAATTAAATAAGCTTCTGTCAAACTGAAGTTTAAAAAGGAACTGTCAAAATTAAAAAAAAATTGTTACAAATATATATTGAAAGCAAAACAAAAACAAAAAAAAATAATAATATATAAAAAAAAAAAGAATTACGCGATTTGTTAACATTCGAATAAACTATCGCTTACTTTAGCTATATTTTTTTACATTTCTAAACATAAAAATGGATTTTAACCCATTCTTGAACAATGATATTCTTCAGAAGAGAAAATACTTTATAATATAAAAAGATGAGTATTATCATAAAATTGATTAGTTATTACAAAATTGATTGATCTCATTAGAAAATAATTGAACATTTACCTGAAAAGAATTTTTGAATAATTAAAATTATTGGATATTTTAAATGAAAGTTATTGAAAAAATTGTAAATCTTTAATATTTTTTTTTAGTTACAGAAGCGAGATGGGGGCTGGCGCGCTTGCGCGCAGGGGGTTTACCCGCTAGTATACTTAAAAAAATCCTAGTATGCTTATTTATTACTGACGTAATAATGTATTTACTCTATAAAATGTAACAGATGATCTAGTTTTTATGAAATGGCTTCATTATTCTGAATTTCACGTCATAGACTATTAGTAGTGTAAAAGAACATAAAGCGAATATTTAAAATATGTTATTGTATGAAAACATTCCCATGACAGTAATAATTACAATGCTAGGAATAAATACAGCATCAGAATTTGGAGACTGGTATGCCTTGAATCATTTGTTTATTTTATTTGGACTACTAATGCTTTTAACAACATTCTATATAAGGGAAATTATGTGTTTAGTATAGAAGAACGTGCAGAAGATAAGCTTCCTAGCAGATACTTATACTGTTAAAAAACAGTTCATCTACTTGCAGTAGAATAAAAATGATTAATAGAATAAAAGTTCACACATATTGTTACATATGCAAAGAGCAAAAGCTGACTGCCTAATAATAATATTCCAGTCTTTTATAATAATAATTACATTTTCATGGCAGTAACGATTATCGAATGTGTATTATTGTTCACATTGGAATGAGGCTACATTTTAGCATATCAACCATTTCAATCTCTGTGGAATATTACATTCCTTTTCATCAGGAAATCTTATTCGTGTGATGCTATACATAGTCTTAATAAACACGTTAGTCTTAAGATGAAGTCGAAAGACTTTTCCGCGACAGTAACAATCATCAAGTTATAATAATTCTAGCGATCACGGTTCCAACACTTGTATTTTTCAAATCATGTTCATTGTCTAATTAATGTATCTACTCTATGAGGAATAATAGCAAATAAGCGCTCTATGACCTTCGTCTATATCAAAGTCACATAATAGATTATTAGTAGTATAAAAATAATGTGACATTTATCATCGTTATAATGTTTTTGTTAATTAATAAAGTTATAATAGTTATAAGAACAGATATAAGAAATAACATCGTTAGGGTGAAATCAGATGGAGCGGAAAATAGGGTATGAAACGTCACAGAACGTCAAATCCGTATCCTTGAATTCCCTCGTAATATTTTTAATTTACTTTACATGGCAGTACTTTTAATTTTAATTAAACTTTTAAATTCAATTTTGATTAACTATTTGTTTATACAATTTTAAAAAGTCCATGATGCTTCTGTTATTCTGTTAAATTTTTTCGCTATATTCACATGGTACGGAGTAGAAGTTCTGTGAAGTTGATCAGCCCTGTTGAAAAGAAGTACGTACTCTAAGTACAGACTTTAAGTACTTCAAGTATGTACTTCAAGTATATACTTTAGCTAAAGTACATACTTTTTAGAACAATTTAGTAGGTACTTTTTAAGAATATTTCGACACAAAATTCTTGAATGGTATGTACTTTGTCAACAAGTATATACTTTTTAAAACATTTTGATGAGAATTTTTATTTTAAAAGTATGTACTTTAGCTTTAGCACATACTTTTTGGGAACACTTTAGCACGTACTTTTTAATCATTGTGTTTTCCGGAATTCAAGTATGTACTTTATCTAAAGTATGTACATTTTTGGAAAATTTTAGTACGTGCTTTTTTAGAAAGTATGCACTTTCTTGGAAGTATATGATTTTCAAAGGTTTGTACTTTTTGAAAAGTGCATACTAAAGTGTTCCAAAAAATCACTTACTTTAACTATAGTACATATTTCAGTATAAAGGTACTTCGTTTATAAAAAAGTACATATGAAAATGTTCTAAAAAGTATATACTTCCATATAAATACGTACTTTTACATTTGCAGATCTGCAAACAAACAGGGAATATTATAACCTTATATATCTGCGTCTCTGAAATTTGGATAAAGAATCGTAAAGTTAAGAAAAACGCTACCTAACAGTTGAAAACTTAAGTATTGAAAAAATTATTTGACTCGATATTAATTACGTATTCGACTGTTAGGTGGCGTTTTTCTTAATTCTGCGGTCCCCTACCCAAATTTCAGAAACGCAGATATAAAAGGTAATAATATTTCGAGTTTGTTAGCTAAAACTTTCCAATCTGCGGAGAGCCGATGCTCACCTTAATTTTGGATCTTTTTTTAGGAAGAAAATAATTACCAAATTATGAATTTGAGGAATAATTAAAAATAAAATTAACTTCAAACTTTTACTGATTGTTCCGTAAAATTTGAATTATTATCTCAAAAAGTATGTAACCTATTCTAATAAAAATACGTACTTTTATAGAAGTATATACTTTTTATAACATTTTCATACATACTTTCAAAAAAGAGAGTATCTACTAAAATGTTCCAAAAAATTGAACGCTCTGTTATTTTTGCCCAAGATGTTGGTTATATTGACGTCACGTACTTGGAGCATACAAAGCGACTCCAGGGTGTCCTCGATGCTTTGGTGGTAAGGCAGCATCAAGGTGGTCAGGTGGCGCAGACCAGAGAAGTCCAATCTTCGTTAGGGGATGTCCAAGCCCGAGCAGTCGACCACACGAAGCTCTGGAGCATGATTTAAATAGTTTTGCAAATTTTGCTCCAGGAATCTACTGCCTTTTAGGCTCAACTCCACAAGAAAAGGGTAATTGTGGAGGACAGGTTAATGAACAAAGTCCAGAGGTTCCGTGGTCGTAGTGTTATACTCCAAGCGAAAGGCTCTCAAGGAGTTAGGCTCATTGAAAACCCTCTTAGGTAGCTGCCATATGTTCAACCTCTCATCGATGTTGGCGCAATCCATCAGGCTAAGCTCTAAAATCCTGAAGTTTTCGCGAATAAACTGAACTAAAAATTCCACCCGTAATTGTGGACATTGCACGAATCTTACATATGTGAGCATACTAGTAGCTTGGCGGTTGAGCCATGGAATCATAACGCGCTCGTCGGGATCACCCTCCTCGCGCTTCTTCATCCAAGCAAGACGAACCATTGAATTGTCATGGACGGCAAGTTGCGTGACACCCTGGAGTCCCACACGATTCTCAAAAAACCCAGTGGTTTTACTAATAATTAACCTTCCCATAATGGAGTATCGTGAGAGAGTCTCGAGTGCCGTGGGTGTTGCAATCACACCGCATAAATCAACGTCCGTGCCATGCGTCCGTTGCTTCCTACCCGATGGGTCAACCATATTAATTTCCAACAATTTTTGAAAGTCAGACACATCTACGGGCCACCACTCTCTAATGGTGATGCTTAAAAAATAAAACTGGCGCGCGTCCTCAAGCATTCTCCGCCGTCCATTTGCCGACCGGTATCGCCTGTTATCCGAGTCGAAGTGTACATGGCCTATTTTGTATTGTACCTCGCGCAGTCCCTCGAATACAGTGATTAAAGCCAACTTGGAATCATTGTCCAAGTACTTAATAATGGAGGTTATTACAGGATCTAAACGCATGGCGACGAGACAAGCAGGGGGATGCTCTCTTGCGAGCTGCGTCGCCAATGGTGAGCTGGCGGTATCTGGGACATCCTTATACGGCACTACCTTAACAATTCTCCTGCGTGTCTCATCTTCATGCTTATTTTTAAAGTAAATTTTATTCAAAATGGCGTCGCAATACATTCTCGTTGATGACTCGAGGTTATCGCAAGTCATCCGCGCACTACACCCAGAACCCTTGACGAAGATTGCGTTGATGTAAAAGCCACCCTGTCCACGGGCGGGCAGCATGCTGCCTAAAGCCTTCTTAGTTACCTTGGGCATGTTATAAATCAGTTAATCACATACATGCTGGTCACCCGCGAAGAGGGTGGGGAGACGCCGGTCATGGTGGGTGGAGTACACGGGTAAGTGCGTTGAGAAGTGCGCGTAACGGCGTTGATGGTTTGGGTGAGAGTCCTCACATACTCCATCCTAAATGTGGAGAGCATCATCTCCGCCTTGCGAAGAGAGTGTCGCGAACCCTCCGGAGCCGCCTCAATGGCGCGCAGGATCGTTTCGTGGAGCCGAGCGATCTCCGCATGAACATCCTGGATCTTGACTCAGCTGCTAAGAGAAGTCATGACTTCGTGGCAAGCTGGACCCACAGAAGCTAGAGAACAGATGAATAATTTGAATTAGTTGATGGGAAATAACCTGTAAGGAGGAGTTTAATTTCCTCCAGTTTTCTGGAGATGTTCAGCTTGCGCTCTTTGTATAATTTCGGTAATGAGTGCGAGGATTTACATGTGTATTTAACCGAAATTTTGTCATTAGTTTTTACTTCTTTACCTACTTTCCTATCTACCGTTGCAATAGAGTTAAGCTTTTTCCTTCTTAGTATGTTGGGGATAAATTTTTTCTTTCTAGGAGCTAAGGAAGTTGATGAGGGGACAGCAGAGGAAGATGTGTCGCCCTGGTTAATGGTAGGGGTCTCTGAGGTCTCAATGCATTCCGGTGTGTTAATGATTTGATTAGATTGAGTTAGTTGTGGAAGTGCATTTTTATCTAAGATGTTAGTATCGTTGCTGGGGCTGCAATCATCCCCCCCGGGCGACAACTGGTCCCTGTCATCACTCTGATGTATTAGTGCTTTGTGTATTATGATTTGTGGCTCAGCAACGTGTTGGAGTTCTGTGATTTGTAATGGCTCTAGGCCATGTGTCTCATTTGCACTGTGTGCAGTGTCATTAATATAAGAAGGTGGAGTTCGCAAGATCTCATCCTCTGGGCTAATATCACAGTTTTCATGAGTGGACTGTTGTGTCGATGATTTGTTTGTTTCGCAGTTATTATTCTGCACGTTATTATTAAATGCACCAGAAGGTGGACGTTGCGAACCCTGACCTTCCACGTCATCAACGAGTTTACGTACCGTTGTGTTTGAGGGTATGTTGAGTTTGGGTGAGAGGAACTGCTGTAGTGAGCTTCCGTGCGCATTAATATTCGTGTTTGCGTCCGAGTCATTATACTCCTCTGCTAGATAGTAAGCTGGTTTAAGACGTTCTGCGTTAACTACAACGTGCTTATCGTTTTTTTCTAGCGTGAATGTGCGTCCATCCTTATGTCGAGAGATGACTTTAAATGGACCAGTGTAAGGCTGTGTTAATGGAGGTTTTACGGCCCTGATTTTTTGAAATACGTGCGTGCAAGTAGTCAGATCTTTAAAGACGAATGGCTTAGTGGAATTCCCAGGTGTTACCGGGACCGGTTTCATCTGCGCGATATATTGTTGGAATTCTGATAGAAAGATGTTGTGATTGGAGCTGTAATTATCGCGAAATTGAAGGATATCGCCCGGTATTGTTAATTTTGTAATGTATCGTCATAGATCCTGTCGGCGAGCTCCACTGTCGCGGTTTCGTTCTCGGGCGTGAGATCTTCTCTCAATCGGCAAATATTACCCGGCAAATTCACTTTCCATCCTTTTAAAATAGCCGCGCGTGGCATCTGTCCCCATGCTACATACATCAGTTCATTAAGATACTCCGACGGCTTCTTCGTTCCGATCTGGCAACCACGGAATAGTATCGGAATAGTGTCTTCGGACTGCGTATATTTTTTTAATAAAATGTCTTTTAAACCAACGTAACGAAAATTAGGCCTTAACAATTTAATGCTATTAGATATTTCATTTATTATGCTATTATTGAGGTTAGGCATGATGTCAGCAAATTTAATATTATCGTCCGTTATGTTTTGCAGCGCGAGTTGGTATTAAAACATCTCGAACCACGTCACCGGACCGTGTTGCCAAAAGGGCATTGTTATAGGCTTAAGTCTCATATTAGCTATGGTTAGAGGTTGGATGTGATTGTCTTGTGTATAAATATTATGTGTTGGATAAGGTTATTGAGCGATTGGTATGTGATTGTCTGATTGTTTGTATTTGCGGATTAGAGGTGGTTAGATTTGGATTTTGCTGTGTAATCGAGACTGTTGAAGGAGGATTAAAATTTGAAAAGGTTCTATTGTCTATTGTTGTGTTTGATATTGGTCTTTGTTCTGTGGCATGAGATGTCTGTCTACGCGTCGTCAGAGAGGCCGATAGGAGGTCAAAATTATTTTGATAGTCAGAGTTTTCGAGAAACTCAGAATTTAAATTTGTTTGTAACGTTGGAATATTATTTAAGTTTTAACTTTCAGCTTGACGTTTAACGAGCATTTTAAGTGGTTCTACTTGTTGTATTAGAAGATTTATTTGTTCGTTATACAAACTTTGCAAAGATTTGATTTTATTATTTAGTGTTTTTTCCATTTTTTCATAAGCCTCCCTGAGGACCGTTTTTTCGCTTAAGGGCGCGTGGGGCGATGGCTTGGTGAATAGAAGTCTATTTTGATCAAAGCTATGAGTAGTTTTTTGCCTAAAACTAGAAAATGATTTTTGACTGCTATCGGTATTAGCATTATCAGTATTTAACTGAAACGTAGTGGGCGAATTGCTGGGAACAATGTCTTCAAATGCGTTGCCTAGTGATCCTAGGGCGTTCCCGTCACCCGAGTATGTGCTCCCTGAAGGAGAGCGATTGAGCGGTGCAGCGGGCGCGCTTCTTTTGTCGCATGTAGTGTTTTTAGGTGGTGAGTGAACAAGATTATCAGGCATTTTCACGGACGAGCAGTCGCAAAGGGGGCAAAAGGTTATTTATTCAGTATGAGGAATAGTGTGAAAGGGGCTTTCTTCTTAATAAATAATATGGAAAAATTATTGCGCAATTGAATATTGAAGACGAGCAATTGAAATGGCGTCTCGCGCGAACAAAATGGCGTCTTGCGCTATCAGATAGGTTTAGGCGTGTGCAGCGAACATGATATCAAGGAATCTTTGATTGTACACAAAGAAGGACAGAAAAGAAAGAAATTCTGATGCGCAAGGCCAGTATTACTTTAATAAATACCAAGCACGCGAAATGAAGTGGAGAAAGTCCCCCGCACGATTTGTATCTAAATACGGCGGCTGGATTGCTTCCGTTTCAATGCAAAATTACAATGTGTGTTACAAAAATGGAATAGTAACTAATTAATTCTTGAGACCCACAGTGCTCTCGATGGCTTCTGAAAGGGATAGTAGAGATCAATCAAGGAGCATCTTAAGCAATGCCGACCTTTCGAATTTCATAGGTTTCGATTGTGTTTTCATAAGGTGCCGATTATGACTGAGTAAGCTATTTCACAGATGAGCATTTTTGAAGAATAGAAACTTAATATTTCTTATAGATTGAAATAGTTGACATGCTTATATATAGCCTCATTCCAATATGAACAGTAATACACTTTTGATAATCGTTACTGTCGTGGAAATGTAATTATCCTGATAACTGTTCGCATTATGATTAGCCTGCCAGCTTATACCTGTTGTATACAAAAATATATCAATTTTTTTTTAATAGTCATTTTTCCACTACTGAAAAATAGGTCTTCTTTTTGTCTTTTTTACTGAACATATTATTTCCCTCATATTGAATTTACATCTTACAAGTATTGATAATCGAAATAAATATATACAAATGATTGGAGGCCCCTAAGTCTACTAATTCTGATGTTGCATTAATTCCTAACATTGTCATTATTATTGTTGTGGGGAGTGTTTTCTTAAAATAACATATTTTAAATATTCGCTTCATGTTCTTTTACACTACTGATAGTCTATGACCTGTCATTCAGAAAAACGAAGGCATTTTATAAAAAGCTGATTGCCCGTTACTTTTTATAGATTAAATACATTATCACGTCAGTAATAGATGAACATACTATAAATTTTTCAAATATATTATGAATAAAACATGATTCGAATAAAATATATGTTCAATCGCAAACCTTTGGAGTCATTCTAAATTTGAGAATTTTTCCTGTCGTGGAAATGTCTTCTTTATCCTGGCAGTAAGGTGTCGATTATGACTGAGTAAGCTATTTCACAGATGAGCATTTTTGAAGAATAGAAACTTATTATTTCTTATAGATTAAAATAGTTGACATGCTTATATATAGCCTCATTCCAATATGAACAGTAATACACTTTTGATAATCGTTACTGTCGTGGAAATGTAATTATCCTGATAACTGTTTGCATAATGATTAGCCTGCCAGCTTATACCTGTTGTATACAAAAATATATCAATTTCTTTTTCAATAGTCATTTTTCCACTACTGAAAAATAGATCTTCTTTTTGTCTTTTTTACTGAACATATTATTTCCCTTATATTGAATTTACATCTAACAAGTATTGATAATCGAAATAAATATATATAAATGATTGGACGCCCCTAAGTCTACCAATTCTGATGTTGCATTGATTCCTAACATTGTCGTTATTACTGTTATGGGAATCACGGAAAAACTTTTGAACATAATTTGTGTTCGAAAAGAATAGAAATCAATTTTAATGTGTTAATGAACTATTAGTATTTTCGTTCATGATTTGTTTTTACCTTCATCCGTATCTGATATTAATATACTGTCTGTATAGATCATAAAACATTCTTAAGTATATGTACATCGATTATGTTCGAGAGAAATGAACAGTCATTATATTCAGAGTTGATCGGGTTTTGGCTTCAACTCGAACTGAAACAACTAAATAAAATAATTGAAAAGAGTTTGGCATCAGACTTGCTATATTTTTAGTTTCTACATCGATGATTAATTGATAACTAAAAAATTGTTTGTGTACATATAACAAATGTAGTATTTAATTTGCGTTCGAAAGAACTTGAAATTAATTTTCGTGCGTATATAATCAATAAACATTTTCATCGATGACTTACTTTCATCTCCAACATTATTGATGTAAACGTATCGTCTATTTGATTACAATATGTTTGCAAGTATGAAAAAATTAATTCCGTTTGATTGAAAAAAGTATTTGATGAAAAAATTATGAGAATATTTATTTATGCATTAACAGCATGTCGGAGTTTCCTTCTTCTTAATAATATTTTCATTCAAAACTTATTAATAAAGGGTGCCTCAAATCAAATTTTTTTGCTACTGTAAGAAAGTTTGCAATATTAATCTCGAGTGCGGACAAGTTAAAAAAATTTACCAAAACATTATACATAAAAAGTTACAAACAATCTTTGGATATATAATATTTTGAGGTTAGATTTATCGAGCTTGACATCTAATTTTGATTCAAAGTTCATAAAAGAATAACAAGTTCAATTGAATTTTCATTTTAACAAAAAGTATTGTATCAACATAGCTTTAGTGCGGAAAAGTCATTACATATACTTAAATAATGAATTTAAAAAGATATCAATAAAATAAAAAAGCAAAAATTATTTTAAACAACTTCGATATCCCGTATATACAAATCATGACTTGGGCAACAATTTTTTTCCTGTAAGCCTGAAATCTGTATAATATTAAATGAGAAGATAGCGTATAAAATTAAAAATGAATTGCAGTTCTATGATTGCCGTAACTCAGTCAATTTTTCAATATTAAAAAATATTTTTTTCAAAATGCGAAAATTTTAGTTCATTTTTGGACGCTATCCTTATTGGGCTTATTTATAAAAAAAAAACAAGAAATAGTACATTATGCAAAAAGTAAATTATAATTTTTTCACTTTTCAAATAAATTTTTGTTGATAAATATTTTAATATTAATAAAAAATCAATATTTTATTTTGAAAAAAGTCAACAATCCATTCAATTTTATAAGTTTCTAATTTTACAGGAAAAAATTAGTTGTATATAACATTTTAACATTTTTACATATGAAAAAAGATTTTTTAGCAAAATAAAAAATATATCATTGATAATTTGTATTAAAAAATCTAATTTCTATCTTTATCTAATAATATTGTTTTTTTTTTAAGTTAACAAAGCGGCTACAGTTGAGGTGGAAATAAAGCACTTAATGCAATTCGGGTGCAAAGCTTATTTCTCTCTAATTGCATAATGTACTATTTAATAATAGACAAATCATTGAAATATTTTTCCAATTTAATAAATTGACTTTTTGATATACAATGCGAAAAAAATCGGATGATTTGGTTTTGACAGCTAGTTTTCTTAATTATTTTCTATGACTAATGAATAAAATACACAGATGTGGAGAGTTTTTGAAAGCTCCTGAATTTTGTAAAAAAAAGTATGGCGAAATAATCATTCTTGGTTCAATGATATAAAAAATTTAATTTTTTTTCAATTAATTCGTTAATTCTTTCGATTGGGTTTAGAGTTATTGTATTCAATTTATTTTTAAATAATATTCCAATTTTTTATTTAAGCTGAATTTAATTTACATTTACTCATTTCTAATTGAAATAATTATTGAATTTTGATTTCTATATTTTATGTTATTACTACGTTTTTATTAACTCGCTTTGGTGTCTGTCTGTCTGTCTGTCTGTCTGTCTGTCTGTCTGTCTGTTCGGTACGAATTTTGCAACCGATTGTAAACTAACTTCCTGATGAGCTAGAGACTTGAAATTTTAAATATAGCTCGGAACTGGATGACAATGCAATATTATAAAAAAAATATATATGTCTACCGAACAATATATTAATATATTCAATCGTATACGGAGATGTTGGCAAAATTGAAGATTTGAAGATTTTATATATAGATACACTTTTAACATTAGTGTCTAAACATCTTCGAAAATTTTAAAAATCTTCTTTTGATATATTAATATATTAATATATTAATATATTAATATATCAAATATAGTAATATATTAATATAGTAATATATTAATATATTAATATATCAAATATATTAATATATTAATATATCAAATATATTAATATATTAATATATTAATATATCAAATATATTAATATATTAATATATTCAATATTATATTTTGCATGCATTGTTGGATAATATAATTAAATATATATTCCACCAAAAAAATATATTAATACAATTATATACGGAGATATTGGAAAAATTGAAATTTTGAAGATTTTATATATAGATATACTTTTAACATTAGTGTCTAACCATCTTCGAAAATTTTTAAAATTCTTTAACTTCTCATATTGCAATTAGACATAAATTACAGCATTTTGTATTGTACATATAAAATTTGAGACTGTATTTTATTCATTTTATGGTCTATCAATGCATAAAACAATAAATTTTGGTTGAATTTCTAATAGCGTCATTATCGTCAAAATGGCGGGAAACTCAGCATGCGATTACGTGTTCTCTAAAAAAAATAGATGAAACACGTTTTAGTCCCTTGATAACAATATATATGCTATATAATATGCACTGTTGGACAACACGATAAAATTTATATATATATATATATATTAATATATTTAGAGGGATATACTCATGAAATTAAGTTTTTAAAATTTTTGAAAATATTATATATTTAGGATACTCATAATGTTAAAATTTTCGATCATTCGAAAATTTTAAAATTCATTAACGTAATAAATATTATATATAGACAAAAATTACAGCGAAGAAAAGGTGGCCGGCGGCCGTTAAGTGCTGCCATCATTGAATTTACATGTGACGACAGAACATAATTCATCGATAAGAAAACGTGAAAAAAGGTAACTAATAATAAAACAAAGCGAGTTAATAATTAATTGAACTAAAAAGTATAAAATAATATTAAAAATAAAAAAAAAACTTTTTAATGTACTACGTTTTTATAATGAATCAAAAAGTATAAAATAATGTGTAATGAAATGAAAAGTGAATAATGATTTGAAATAAAAATACGTGGGGCGCATACAATACATAATAATAAACATGCGCCCGTTTTTTTATTTCAAATCATTATTCACTTTTCATTTCATTACACATTATTTTATACTTTTTGGTTCATTATAAAAACGTAGTACATTAAAAAGTTTTTTTTTTATTTTTAATATTATTTAGATTACCATTTTTTTCTTTTATTTTTATTCACTTTAATCTTAATTCCTCGAAGAGTGATCACATCTTTATTTTACCGTTCAAAAGTTATGAAGAGATAGAAATTGCAATGAAATTAAAATGAAAATAGGGGATTTATTTTCTATTCTAGTTTTAAGAGAATTAGTACTATTTTTGAACAATATATAATATAAATTTTTATGTGATTGACCACACACTTTAACCTTAAACTATTACTGTATTTATTTAAGTAAAATAACTGATTTAATTAACATAATTTACCTCTCGTGATAACAAATTTGATGATAAACGTCTTATAGTTATTTAATTAAACTCTTTAATAAGACAAATATAGTTCACGTACATACTTGCAAATCTTTTGTAATCTAAATAGACGATATGATTACATCAATAATGTTGAGGATAAAAATAAGTCATCAATCAAAATATTTGTTTATTATTCACGTACCAAAATCAAGTTCGAATTCTCTTAAGCACAAATTGAATACAAAATGTGATATATATTCACAACCAGTTTGTTTAGTTCTCAATTAATCCTCGATGTAGAAAATAAAAATATAGAAAGTCCGATTTCAAACTCTTTTCAGTTATTTTGTTTACCTTTTACAGCTCGAGTTAAAGCTAAAACCCGATCAACTCTGAATATGAAAGCCACTCATTACGTTTCGAATTGTAGTAACGTACGTACTTGAAAGTGTATCAAGCGCATATAAGATTGGTTCTCAATTTCATTTCTTCTGGGGGGAATATCAACTCAATTTAAGTCTAATCTTTTTTCAAGGAGGATATTAAAATTATTTCAGTATTGATAAAATTAAATTCACAGACAATATTCGAGCGAATTTCCTGTTCAAAAGTTTTTCCGTAATGTTTTCTTAAAATAACATATTTTAAATAATCGCTTTATGTTCTTTTACACTATTAATAGTCTATGACCTGTCATTCAGAAAAACGAAGGCATTTTATAAAAAGCTGATTGTCTGTTACTTTTTATAGAGTAAATACATTATCGCGTCAGTAATAAATAAGCATTCTATAATTTTATTAAGTATATTATAATTTATACATGATTTGAATAATATATATGTTCAAACGCAATCCGCCTGAATCATTCTAATTTTAAGAATTGTTCCTGGCGTGAAAAAGTTTTCTTTATCCTGGCAGTAATGTGTCGATTATGACTGCGAATGGTATTTCACAGATGAGCGTTTTGGAGAATAAAATTAAAGATTTCATATGGATTAAAATAGTTGACATGCTTATATATAGCCTCATTCCAATATGAACAGAAATACACTTTTGATAATCGTAACTGTCGTGAAAATGTAATTATCGTACTAACTGGTTGCATTATGATTAGCCTGCCAGCTTATGCTTGTTGTATACAAAATAAATCAATTTTTGTTTTAATAGTCATGTTCCCACTACTGCAAGTAGATCTTCTTTTCTGTATTTTTCACTAAACACATTATTTCATTTATATAAAATGTACATGTTACAAGTATTGATAATCAGAAAGAAAAATATACAAAATAATTGGAGGCCCCTAAGTCTCCCAATCCTGATGTTGCATTAATTCCTAACATTGTCATTATTATTGTTGTGGGAATGTTTTCTCAAAATAACATATTTTAAATATTCGCTTTATGTTCTTTTACACTACTGATAGTCTATGACCTGTCATTCAGAAAAACGAAGGCATTTTATAAAAAGCTGATTGTCTGTTACTTTTTATAGATTGAATACATTATCACGTTAGTAATAGATGAACATACTATCAATTTTTCAAATATATTATGAATAAAACATGATACGAATAAAATATATGTTTAATCGCAAACCGTTAGAGTCATTCTAAATTTGAGAATTTTTCCTGTCTCGGAAATGTCTACTTTATCCTGGCAGTAAGGTGTCGATTATGACTGAGTAAGCTAATTCACAGATGAGCATTTACGAAGAATAGAAACTTAATATTTCTTATAGATTAAAATAGTTGACATGCTTATATATAGCCTCATTCCAATATGAACAGTAATACACTTTTGATAATCGTTACTGTCGTGGAAATGTAATTGTCCTGCTAACTGTTTGCATTATGATTAGCCTGCCAGCTTATACCATTTGTATACAAAAATATATCAATTTTTTTTAATAGTCATTTTCCCACTACTGAATTAAAGGTCTTCTTTTTTGTCGTTTTGCTGAACATATTATTTCCCTTATATTGAATCTACATCTTACAAGTATTGATAATCAGAAATAAATATATACAAATGATTGGAAGCCCCTAATTCTACCAATTCTGATGTTGCATTAATTCCTAACATTGTCATTATTATTGTTGTGGGAATGTTTTCTCAAAATAACATATTTTAAATATTCGCTTTATGTTCTTTTACAATACTCAAAGTCTATGACCTGTCATTCAGAAAAACGAAGGCATTTTATAAAAAGCTGATTATCTGTAACTTTTTATAGATTGAATACATTATCACGTCAGTAATAGATGAACATACTATCAATTTTCAAATATATTATGAATAAAACATGATACGAATAAAATATATGTTTAATCGCAAACCATTAGAGTCATTCTAAATTTGAGAATTTTTCCTGTCTCGGGAAATGTCTACTTTATCCTGACAGTAAGGTGTCGATTATGACTGAGTGAGCTAATTCACAGATGAGCATTTACGAAGAATAGAAACTTAATATTTCTTATAGATTAAAAATAGTTGACATGCTTATATATAGCCTCATTCCAATATGAACAGTAATACACTTTTGATAATCGTTACTGTCATTGGAAATGTAATTGTCCTGCTAACTGTTTGCATTATGATTAGCCTGCCAGCTTATACCATTTGTATACAAAATATATCAATTTTTTTTTAATAGTCATTTCCCACTACTGAATTAAAGGTCTTCTTTTTGTCGTTTTGCTGAACATATTATTTCCCTTATATTGAATCTACATCTTACAAGTATTGATAATCGAAATAAATATATACAAATGATTGGAAGCCCTAATTCTACCAATTCTGATGTTGCATTAATTCCTAACATTGTCATTATTATTGTTGTGGGAATGTTTTCTCAAAATAACATATTTTAAATATTCGCTTTATGTTCTTTTACAATACTCAAAGTCTATGACCTGTCATTCAGAAAAACGAAGGCATTTTATAAAAAGCTGATTATCTGTTACTTTTTATAGATTGAATACATTATCACGTCAGTAATAGATGAACATACTATCAATTTTTCAAATATATTATGAATAAAACATGATACGAATAAAATATATGTTTAATCGCAAACCGTTAGAGTCATTCTAAATTTGAGAATTTTTCTGTCTCGGAAATGTCTACTTTATCCTGACAGTAAGGTGTCGATTATGACTGAGTAAGCTAATTCACAGATGAGCATTTACGAAGAATAGAAACTTAATATTTCTTATAGATTAAAATAGTTGACATGCTTATATATAGCCTCATTCCAATATGAACAGTAATACACTTTTGATAATCGTTACTGTCGTGGAAATGTAATTGTCCTGCTAACTGTTTGCATTATGATTAGCCTGCCAGCTTATACCATTTGTATACAAAAATATATCAATTTTTTTAATAGTCATTTTCCACTACTGAATTAAAAGGTCTTCTTTTTTGTCGTTTTTGCTGAACATATTATTTCCCTTATATTGAATCTACATCTTACAAGTATTGATAATCGAAATAAATATATACAAATGATTGGGGCCCTAAGTCTACCAATTCTGATGTTGCATTAAATCCTAACATTGTCATTATTATTGTTGTGGGGATGTTTTCTTAAAATAACATATTTTAAATATTCGCTTTATGTTCTTATACACTACTGATAGTCTATGACCTGTCATTCAGAAAAACGAAGGCATTTTATAAGAAGCTGATCGTCTGTTACTTTTTATAGATTGCATTCATTATCACGTCAGTAATAGATGGACATACTATCAATTTTTCAAATATATTATGAATAAAACATGATACGAATAAAATATATGTTTAATCGCAAACCGTTAGAGTCATTCTAAATTTGAGAATTTTTCCTGTCTCGGAAATGTCTACTTTATCCCTGGCAGTAAGGTGTCGATTATGACTGAGTGATGCTAATTCACAGATGAGCATTTACTTAGAAGAATAGAAACTTAATATTTCTTATAGATTAAAATAGTTGACATGCTTATATATAGCCTCATTCCAATATGAACAGTAATACACTTTTTTGATAATCGTTTACTGTCGTGGAAATGTAATTGTCCTGCTAACTGTTTTGCATTATGATTAGCCTGCCAGCTTATACCATTTGTATACAAAAATATATCAATTTTTTTTTAATAGTCATTTTCCACTACTGAATTAAAGGTCTTCTTCTTTGTCGTTTTTGCTGAACATATTATTTCCTTATATTGAATCTACATCTTACAAGTATTGATAAATCGAAATAAATATATACAAATGATTAGGGGCCCCTAAGTCTCCCAATCCTGATGTTGCATTAATTCCTAACATTGTCATTATTATTATTGTTGGAATGTTTTCTCAAAATAACATATTTTAAATATTCGCTTTATGTTCTTTTGCACTACTGATAGTCTATGACCTGTCATTCAGAAAAACGAAGGCATTTTATAAAAAGCTGATTGTCTGTTACTTTTTATAGATTGAATACATTATCACGTTAGTAATAGATGAACATACTATCAATTTTCAAATATATTATGAATAAAACATGATACGAATAAAATATATGTTTAATCGCAAACCGTTAGAGTCATTCTAAATTTGAGAATTTTTTCCTGTCTCGGAAATGTCACTTTATCCTGGCAGTAAGGTGTCGATTATGACTGAGTGCTAATTCAGAGATGAGCATTTACGAAGAATAGAAACTTAATATTTCTTATAGATTAAAATAGTTGACATGCTTATATATAGCCTCATTCCAATATGAACAGTAATACACTTTTGATAATCGTTACTGTCGTGAAATGTAATTGTCCTGCTAACTGTTTGCATTATGATTAGCCTGCCAGCTTATACCATTTGTATACAAAAATATATCAATTTTTTTTTAATAGTCATTTTCCAATTACTGAATTAAAGGTCTTCTTTTTGTCGTTTTGCTGAACATATTATTTCCCTTATATTGAATCTACATCTTACAAGTATTGATAATCGAAATAAATATATACAAATGATTGGAAGCCCTAATTCTACCAATTCTGATGTTGCATTAATTCCTAACATTGTCATTATTATTGTTGTGGAAATGTTTTTCTTAAAATAACATATTTTAAATATTCGCTTTATGTTCTTTTACAATACTCAAAGTCTATGACCTGTCATTCAGAAAAACGAAGGCATTTTATAAAAAGCTGATTATCTGTTTACTTTTTATAGATTGAATACATTATCACGTCAGTAATAGATGAACATACTATCAATTTTTCAAATATATTATGAATAAAACATGATACGAATAAAATATGTGTTTAATCGCAAACCGTTAGAGTCATTCTAAATTTGAGAATTTTTCCTGTCTCGGAAATGTCTACTTTATCCTGACAGTAAGGTGTCGATTATGACTGAGTAAGCTAATTCACAGATGAGCATTTAGGAAGAATAGAAACTTATATTTCTTATAGATTGAAATAGTTGACATGCTTATATATAGCCTCATTCCAATATGAACAGTAATACACTTTTGATAATCGTTACTGTCGTGGAAATGTAATTGTCCTGCTAACTGTTTGCATTATGATTAGCCTGCCAGCTTATACCATTTGTATACAAAAATATATCAATTTTTTTTAATAGTCATTTTCCACTCACTGAATTAAAGGTCTTCTTTTTTGTCGTTTTTGCTGAACATATTATTTCCTTATATTGAATCTACATCTTAAAGTATTGATAATCCGAAATAAATATATACAAATGATTGGGGGCCCCTAAGTCTACCAATTCGATGTTGCATTAAATCTAACATTGTCATTATTATTTTTGTTGTGGGGATGTTTCTTAAAATAACATATTTTAAATATT
>JAFFSR010000318.1:2480000-2522500 GCA_017163975.1 Anastatus disparis | reverse complement strand
AATTAATATTTAATATAATATATTTAACTGATTAGTTTACTTATACAAATGGGTTATTTTATAATATACAGACATAAGCTGAAATAACTTGGGCGCCTATGCACTTTCTACTCAACTGTAGTTACTAGAGCTATCACACCTGAGTTTCAGTCTGAAAAAAAAATCAGATTTAAATGTAATTGATAATTTTTTGTTATTATAATATTAACTCATAAAACTTCTTTTTAGCTTAAATATACATTAAGGGGGCCAGATACTATTAGAATCTGAAATATATTGCTGAGATATATTGATATAAATTGCTGATATTCAAAAATAACTAATTTCATATAAAAATACATTCAATTTCAAACATTTTTTGGTTTAAAACATTTTCTATATCTTGAGAATTGAAGTGGTGGTGCTCGTTGAAAGTCTGGAACAAAAAACCCTTTACCGCAAAGTTTCTTCATGAGTTTTCATTGGATTCACTTGAAATTTTATGACGATATTCAAAATTATAGTAGAATCCATATAAGTGGAGCAGATTTTGAATTCATTTATTTCCATTTATTTATCAACTTATTATTTATAATAATGAATAAAAAAAATTTTTTTCAAATTGTTTTTTTTTCAAAAATTTTTTAATTATTTGAATTTTTTATGAATGTTTTACGCTTATATGGATTCTACTATAATTTTGAATATCTCCATAAAATTTCAAGTAAATCCAATGAAAACTCATGAAGAAACCTTGGTTTTTTGTTCCAGACTTTGAACGAGCACTACCACTTCAATTCTCAAGATATAGAAAATGTTTCAAACCAAAACATGTTTGAAATTGAATGTATTTTTATATGAAATTAGTTATTTTTAAACATCAGAGCAATTTATATCAATATATCTCAGCAATATATTTCAGCTTCTAATAGTATCTGGCCCCCTTAAATAAAAAAGTTTGATCCATGAATAGTTTTAAAAACCCTTATCTGATGCTTAAAATCCTTTTGATTAGTTAAAAACTTGATTTTGTTTATTTAATAATACTATTCAAAATGAAATAATGTTGTATGTGTATCATGTCTTAAGATTTATGAATTATACATATATTTTAATACACTTCTACTTTCTCATAGAGAAAACATTGTATCAATAAAAAAAATTTTTTCTATTTTTTTATTAATTTGTACATATTTAGACTTGTGAGTCGAAAAAAGTGGTTTTCACCCTGTTAAAAAAAATCAGAAGAGAAATCACCTGATTTCTTAGGTGATTTATCATGCCAAAATATCATTTAATGATCTTATTATAATATATATCCTTGGGATCGCTATATTCTTAATAATAAAAGTCACTTGTATTTGTATTTAGGTAAAACTCTTTATTTCAATTACACTCTTAGAAATTTGCGCTTAATAACTGGAGATAATCGTTCCTAACTTGCGTGATAGAGAACACGAACTGCACCAAGATTATCGCGCCACCCTTAACAGAAACAGCTTTTGTCGCGCAGCGGCAGCACTTTCGCATGATCGGCAAAGCTTATTTCTAACACTCCCTCCCTTTGCCGATTTTACATTAAATTTAATCTAATTTTAACATCTAGATACATAAATAAAAATGTTTTAAATCAAACAATCTCAAGGTTTTAAATAACTATAAATGAAAAAATAAAGTGAAATAATAAAAAACTTTAAGTTTAATTAATCTAATGAAATAAATGTAATTCTGATTTATTAATTCTTCTTAAGGTCTTGACAAACTCCCTCTACATCTGCTTAGTCCTTGGGTTTATCTAAAACAAACATAAATAAATATTTTAGTTTTAGTCTAGTATTAATCTTAGTAATCTAATTAATTATTTTATCTCTAAGGTAAGCAAAGGAATCTAACGGTAAAGGTTTAGTCATTATATCAGCTAAATTCTCTTTAGTGTTAATCCATTCAAGTCTAATTTTATTTTCATTGACACATTGTTTGACAAAATCTCCATGCGTATCAGCCATGTGTTTTCTGTTACCAATCTTTTCTCTTTCTGATAGGTTTATTTTGATATTTTCTAAACTTTCATCAAATGCTTTCAGTTTATGACTGCCATCCTTCTTAGTGCAGTCACCTGCTGACTTATTGTCGCACCAAATCACAGCTGGGAAGAACGTCTCTCTAGTCACGTATCTGAGCGCTTTATCTAACGATATCAGCTCCTGACAAGCGTCACTCATGGCCAGGTATTCTGCTTGGCAGGTTGAAAGTGTTACGTAGGATTGTTTGTGACTTCTCCACGTTATGATATCTCCAAAGAGTCTAATTACATATCCTCCTGTGGATGTTGAGTCTTTACAGTCTCTAAAGCTTGCATCGGTGAATGCCTCTAGCACTTCTGTGTCTGCTCTAAATTCTAATTTTGAATTAACAGTGCCTTTTAGATACCTAAAAATTCGTTTTACCTCTATCCAATCTTTTTCAGTAAATTCTAGTTGCTTTCTTGCTAGGAAATTTACAGCAAATGCTATATCTGGGCGAGTAGCATTCGCCAAGTACATTAAGCTTCCTATTGCTTCTCTATATGGAATCCTTTTTGCTTCTTCTATTTTGGCTGTACTCTCCTCTTCTTTTTCCTCTAGTTTTATCCTTTTTAGTTTATTACTTACTTGTCTCGTAACCATTGGTGTGTTTTGTGGCTTACAATCGTTCATGTTAAATCTCTTTAGTATGTTGTTTATGTATTCTATTTGGTCTATGGTCAAACATTTTTCCTCTCTATTTCTGTTGATATTCATACCTAAGAAATTCTTGGGTTCTCCTAAATCTTTCATTTCAAATGCATTACTCAAGTGCTCTTTGATTTTAAATAGTATTTGTTCATCGTTGCTTGCTACGATTATGTCGTCTACATAGAGTACTAATAATGCCATTCGACCTTGTTTTCTCCAAGTATAGAGACATGGCTCATGTAGATCATTCTCTAGTCCAAGTTTTCGTACCTCTTCAGTGAATCTTTGATTCCATTTCTTTGGACTTATTTTTAAGCCATAGAGTGCTCTTTCCAATTTACATACTTTCGACTCTTTAGTTTGTTTATCTACTCCTAAGCCATCTGGAATTTCCATGTATATTTCCTCTTGTAGTACTCCATTTAAGAAAGCAGTTTTGACATCTAGTTGACTAAAGTGAAGATCATATTTATTTACTATGGCCAAAATTGATCTAATGATTGGCAGTCTGGATACTGGTGCGTACGTCTCTTTGAGATCATATTCATTCTTATCCTTGAATCCTCTAATTACCAATCTAGCCTTGTAACGTATCGATCCATCAGCTTCGTGTTTTTTCTTGAAGACCCATTTAGAATCTATTATATTTGTTCTTTTTCCTTCCGATGTTATTTTGGATTTATCTACTAATGTCCACACATGGTTTGCAATCATTGACTTAATTTCTTCATCAATTGCATTTTTCCAGTTTTCTTTTTCTGAAGATGTCATTGCCTCTTTATATGTTGCTGGCTCTTTGTGGAGTGATGCTATAAGACAGTGTCTTAATTCACTTTCTTCTAATTGTTGATCAGCTGATTCTTTGACATAATTTTCGAACCTTGTATCTTTTATTGATTTTTCAGCATAACGTGTTTCAATTTTCTCTTTAGGTTTTGTATCTACTTTACTCTTGCTTCTGGTAATTGCGCCGTTTTGCTCTGTTAAGGATTTTTCCTTTTGTTTGGCCAGTTCTTTGGATTCTTTCCTTGGTCGACCTCTCTTTTTAGGTTCTGTTATTACCTCTCTTGTTTCTTCTGCTTCATCCTCTTTAAATTCTTTCATCCAATCCCACTCATTTTCCTTATCCTCTCAAGTTTGTGTCCTTTCTTCTTTTGCTAATGAATCACACTTATATATGTCTCTATAAATAAGTTTTTCATTAAATCTAACGTGTCTTGACTCTATAAATTTTCCCGAACTAGGATGCCACATTAAGTATCCTGTAGATTTATATCCTACGAGAACAGCTTTGATTGCTCGTTCACTGAATTTTGAGTCGGGTTTTGGTACTCTAATGTATCCTATACATCCAAACCTCTTTATTTGATCAAAATGACAGCTTGCATTGGGTGCAAATTTTTCCAATGGTGTTTCGTAGTTTATTACTTTGTGCGGAGTCCTGTTGTATGCATGCACAGCAGCATCTACAGCCAACTCCCACATACTCTTAGGTAGACCGGAATCAAACATATAGGCTCTAACTTTTTCTTAAATGGTTCTATTGAACCTTTCTGCTACTCCGTTATGTTCCGGTGTGTATGGTGGAGAGACTTCATTTTCTATCTTTTCCTCTTTTAAAATCTCTTCAAATTTTCCTCCTAAGAATTCCGTACCTTGGTCAGATCTTATATAGCAGATCTTTTCATTTTTGCCCAACAAATTTCTAGTAGTCACAATGAATTTCTCTAAGGCTGCTCCAGATTCATCTTTAGATTTTAATGAATAAGCTCTTCCTAATCTTGAGTAATCATCTATGAATACATTAATAAATCTCTTTTGTCCAGGATGAGATGTGGGCTTTATAGGACCCATTGTATCTGTATGGATCATTTGAAGGGGTCTTTGTGACCTATTTCTTATTTCTTTGAAGGGCATCTTATTCATTTTAGCTTTGATACATACTTCACATTCTAATATTGACTCATTGAATTTTACTTTCTCTAATTTTTTATGTATCTTCTGCAGCTTCTTTAGGTAGTTAAGCGATGCGTGACCAAGTCTAACGTGCCATAACATTGCTTCATCTATTCTTTTTGAATCAAGTATATTTTTCTCTATTGGATTCATTAATATATTTTCTATTTCTTTTAATGATTCCAATTCCTCTATTTTTATTGTGTTTCTTGATATTAAGCTTGTGTCCCATGTTTCATTGTGATTTTCTCCTTCTGCCTTTTTATCATTCTTTAGTGTTGTGAGTTTCTCTTCTTTCTCCCTCCCAATCGCAGAATCATCATTTTTTACCTATTTATTTTCTCCCTCCGAAATTGATAAGTTTGTATCCGTATGATCTGATTGCGATTGTTCTTGAAACTCATTATTTGAGACTATTCTTGCTCTGCAGCGATATTCTTCATACTCTAAATTGTCTGCAGGATTTGCATTTCTTTTTCTAATCTGAAATTTTACAATCCAATTTGGTTTTTCATATACTCCCTCCATAAAAGTTTGATTTGATTCTTTATTAAATACTCTAAGTATCTTATCATCTAGATAAATGCAAAAACCTGCGTCTGCTAACTTTCTTAACGATAATAAATTTTCCGAGATATCTTTTGCTGCAATAACTTTTGTTAATTTTATAAATTTCTTTTTAGTTTGATCTGTGTATAACAGCAAATCCCCTCTACCATCTATTGTTATGTCAGCTATCTCACTCTTATTTGCACTCTTGATGACTCCATTATCATATTTTTTAAAATCAGTTAAAATCAAACTGCTATTGACTATATGATCGGTTGCCCCGGAATCTGCTATAAAATTAATATAGTCTTTATTATTAGAATTCAATTTACCTAGTGTGTCCTCTTCTTTGTCTCTCGAACTAACTGCTCTCCTAGCCTTCTTGTTAATTCTAATATTTTTCTTTTTATTTATTCTACCTCCGTTATTGATTTTATTAAACCCTTTCTGTTCATTCTTATCAAAATTTCCTTTACCTCTATAATTATTTTTATACTCTTTATTTTTATTATAATTAATTTTAAAATTTTTACTCTCATACCTCTTTTTGATCTTTTCAGCTGCTAAGCTACATTCAGTGCCCTTGTGGTCCTTGATCGCCTGACAATAATAGCAGAACCATTTATCAGTACCTCTTAAACGGCACTCTTTAGACCAGTGACCCTCTTTGTTACATCTGTGGCAGCGACTTTCCTTGTTGTCCTCAGATGTAGTTGCTTTCACTCTTTGGGCTTTAGCTTGATCCTCTTTTATCTCGGAGTTCTTCTCAGCCTCCAGCTGTTGGATAAAAGATTTGATTTCTTCTAGAGACATTTCTTTAGTTGTTTGTCTACGTATTAAATCAGCGTTACGTAGTTCTGGTATGACAGGTGATACAGCCTGGTAAAAGGCTGATCTTATTTCTTGGCATGTCAGAGGTACTACATCATTGCATACCTCATATTCTCTAATTATTGAATCAAAACGATCACAAAAATTATTTACTCTTTCATTTTTACCCATTTTAATTTGATACAATCTAGTTCTAACTGAGGTGCGAGTTACATTTACCTCATTTTTTCTTATACTTTTTAATTTATTTATAATTTCTTTAGGATTTGTTTCATTTAAAATCTTTTTGTGATAGTTTTCATCCAAATGATTTATTATGATGTCTCTAACAAGACCTTGTCTTTTAATTGTCACTGATTCTGAAACATTCTCAGGTTTCTGAGCTTCAGAATCAATTACATCTAATAAATCATAACTTGCTAACTCTGATTTCAGACAGTCCATCCAAATATCAAGATTTGTCTTCTGAGTCAATTTATATTCTCGTTTGATATTAAATTTATTATAAACAATTTCTTTTTCAACTGTTTTCTTTAAAGATTGTATTTCATTATTAATGTTTGACTCTTCTGTTTTTCTCTTTTTATTTGGATAGTCTGATTCTAAGTTAGAATGAACAGAATTTATATCAAGGTGTTTAATATTTTGTACCTCTAAACTCTTAAGTCGGAGTCTTTCTGCTTCAACATTGTTTCTGGAAATTTCCACGAGCGTGTCGAGCATTGTTTTGGCTCCCTCTATGATCTGGTTCATTTTTATTGCGCTTGATTTCATTTCAATTGCTGTTGCTTCAAGCTGCATGGACAGTTCTCGTTGGCATTCGTACAATCTTCTACTGCCAGCTGGTATGATGGGAACCTCATCTGCTTTTACCGCATAATAAACCAGATCCTCTTTAATCTTTGGAAGTTGCTTCATCTTGGTTCCAGTATTCTTAGGTGTAGCTGTGAAAATATTCATTATAATTAGTACCTGGGTTTTTCTTAATATTGGTAATAAGGCCTTTATTCTAACTCTACTTCTTAAATATTTATTTTAAACAGATTTTATAAATATAGTCTAAAAATTTTACTCTTTAATCTCTTATTTTCACAGTATTCTATTTTATTTATTGGGCAGAATAATAGATTTAAAATATTTCTTACTCTCAGCAGATTTTTTCTTAGGTGACTCTTTAGTTATATGGTCAGTTTTTGGACCCTCTTCATTTCCTTCTTTACGAGTTTCCGTTTTATTTTGGCCTTCAGTGGGTTGGCCGTTCTCCCTTTCTTGAAACTCTTCTAGATTTTGCCCTTCCTCTTTAGTTGGTCCCTTTGACGCATTTTCACCATCGCTATCGTATTGCGAAAGATAAGGAATGAAGTCATCTGCTTCGGAGTTTCCATCTGCCATCTATTTCGGGATTTTGAAACATTTATTAAATATATTTATGTTTTATTATGCATATCTACATGTACACATACACACACTCATACTTATGTATTAAAGTGCACACATATATGCATTTACACTTATTCAGTTTTATATGCATGCGCATATAAATATTTTAAAAATATAGCTTTTATTTTAACTTTGTTTTAAGTTATTCTATTAAACCTCTAATACCAGGTCTACCGTCTAAAAATCGTGTTTCATGCTCCTGAGCCTTGATCAACGCACAGCAGTTCATCATGACTTGGAACGAGAAATTGAGTCCTTTGCAGTGTCACCTCGCACGTGCACGCCGTGCTCCAAGCTGTGGCCTCACGCACTGCAATGAAGTCCTGTTGGAATCGGCTAATCATGCAGACGTACGGGACACTTACAAATTACATTGACTTCCCTTAGTTGCTTCACAAGTTTCACTGCACAGCAAGCTTCACTTGAACGCAACCCCGAAATATTTGTCTTTTAATAACTTACTTATGAAACGTTTCTAAATTTTAAGCATAAATATTATTAAAAGATCTTACTTGTTTTTCTCTTTAGTAAAAATTTTTTTTTTTTTTTTTTTTTTCCAAAACTCTAATTTTTATTTAAAAATATTCTTTTACTTTGATAAGTTTTTATTTAAAAAATAAAAGGTTTAAAATTAATTTACAGTTACACTCGTATAACAATTCGACGACTTTCGAACTTTTCTCGGAATTGTATTCAGCTCTCGAGAAATGGGGGTGGTATATGAATACCGATTGATCGCGCGCGCGTGCTGTTAGCACGTTGCCGAACATCTTAAGCCTCTTTGTATATCTATATATACGTTATTTCATTTTTGCCGGTTAGAGCTTGTTCTACCGCACATTCTATTATAAATAGATATATATGTATATAAACTTCACTTAATATCTTAATTAAATCGTATTATGTTTTAATCTATATTTTATTTTATTAACATTTGTTTTATTTAATAGTCTAAATTTACTCAATTTCATGTATATACACATACACATATGCATACGTATATGTATGCGTTTTTAGTTTAAACTCTATAATTCACTTTTTGTTGGTAACGATATGTTAAAACAAACTCACCTTGCAAATCTTTAGTTTTTTTTTTTCTTTTGCCTCTATGAAAAAAATGTCCTCTTTGTTCACTAGCGATCACAGGTCTCTTTTCAAAGTTTTCTTTGCGCAGTGGAAGCGTGTACTGGGCTCATAACCTATTATAATATATATCCTTGGGATCGCTATATTCTTAATAATAAAAGTCACTTGTATTTGTATTTAGGTAAAACTCTTTATTTTAATTACACTCTTAGAAATTTGCGCTTAATAACTGGAGATAATCGTTCCTAACTTGCGTGATAGAGAACACGAACTGCACCAAGATTATCGCGCCACCCTTAACAGAAACAGCTTTTGTCGCGCAGCGGCAGCACTTTCGCATGATCGGCAAAGCTTATTTCTAACAGATCTCTTACCTGATTTTTTTTTGTAGGGCAGAAAATGTCTGTATGTATGTGTGTGTGTATGTACTCATTACGTCAATTAGATCTCGAAAAGTACTCGACAGATTTCCTTCAAATTTTGCATACAATTTCCCTAGAAGAAAATTGACCATATTGTAGGCATAATTGCTGGTCAACGAATGTTAAAATGGCACTTATCTAGAAATTCTAGAAAAAATTCAAACAAAATTTCTAGATAATATCATTTTAACATGCGTTGACCGACAATTATGCTTAAGATATGGTCAATTTTCTTCCAGGGTTATTTTTTTGTCTAACTGGTACGGAAGCTATTGAAAACTGGTTTTCTTGGCGTAGTTTTAATTTTAGAACAATTCAAAACATTTTTTTTCAATTCTAATTTTTAATTTTTTTTTGTATTTTACTTTAAGTACTCGATGGATTTGCTCTAAAATTTGCTTGGAAATTATTTGTGACTACCAAAAAAAAACCTTCTGAAAACTGATTTTCTTAGCGTGGTTTTAATTTTAGATAATTTTGTAAAATTTGCAAAAAAAATTCATTTTCCTTTTATTTTACGTAAATTACTCGTTAGATTTGCCCCAAAATTCGCATGCAAGTTATTCGCTATTGTCAAAAGAGAAAAATTTTTTTAAACTAATTTTCTTAGCGCAGTTTTAATTTTAGAGTATTTTGAAAATTTTGAAAAAATTTTAATTTGAAACCACTTTTTTTGACTCCCTGAGTCTAAATATATACAAATTAACGAAAAAATAGAAAAAAATTTTTTCACCGATTCAATAATTTTTCTATGAGAAAGCAAAATGAAATCAAAATACTCTAACACAATGAACTCTATGAGAAAACATTACACCAAAGCACTTGGCAGCGTTTTTGTAAATGCTTAAGTTCAAATAAATGTAATAATATTTATTATTACCTATAATGCGGTTATGAAGTAGCTAAGTAAAGTCATTTATTTAATAGTCATTAAATATACAAAGATGAAAAAGATGCTTTTGTAATTTTAAATAATGAGGGATTTTTAAACTCTTATTACTAATAATAGTATTTAAAAATGTAATTTACTGTAATATTTAATTTAATTTAATGCTATCCAAACTAAAGATGTAACGCATATAATAATTTGTGAAAACAATTTTATATGAATGAGTTGAAACAAAATTTAATGCAAGAGTAAAAAATAAAATGTTTTTTTTTTGTGAAAAACTTTTTGATCTTTTATTGCAAAATTTATAGAATTTTCATACATTATTTTAAAACTCGGAAATTGATAGTGATGAAAATCATTAATGAATCAGATGAAATGTTTCTTCTAGAATATTTAAATTCTTTTAATCCTTCCAGTAAATTACATTTGAGAAAAAAATTTATTGCAATGCTTATAAGAAATATAAGTAAAGGTTCATGCAATCTCGAAAAAAGGTTCTCATGAACATATTGCTAAAATGCACTGAATCGGCAGAAAAAAATTGCAAAGTTTGAAAAAACGCGATTTTTCAAAAAACGGCACTTTTCTGAACGATTGAGATGCGATCAGAACCATTTGCCGCTTGGTGACGCTGCAAGAGAGAGAAGAATATAAAATATTTTTTATAAACGGATTTACAATTTATTAAGACAAGTTTAAAATATTTTTGTAAAGCGAAAAATTCTGCGCATAATAGAGTCGATGTAAACATGTGTATTTTTCTTTAATGTGACAGAGAAAGTAATACCAAAGAATGATGAATACATATGCTCACGCCGGCTCTATCTCGCGCTGCATTTTTCGCTTTACAACAATATTTTAGACTTTTCAAACAAGATTAGTATCAATAATTATTCTACATATATATGGCTAGAGTTATTGACAATATTAGGGGTATATTATTGTTTCAGTAAATTGTAAATCGCTGAGTAAAAATTATTTTACATTTTTCTCTCACCTGACCGCATGCGGCAAATAGTCCCGACCGCCTCTTAATGGGTAATGCAATCATTATAAATACGGTCGCTAACTATTGTAATCTTTAAGTTTATATTTTAACAAACAATTTAAGCTATTGTGAGTTAAAATGAAATCAGTAGAAGCTGAGCTATAGGCTGTCAAAGTTTTGAAAAATCGCTTTTTTTCAAACTGCGATTTTTTTCTGCCGATTCAGTTCATTTTAGCAATATATTCATGAGAACCTTTTTTACTCAAAATGACCTAAAAATATCATAAATTTTTTTTTTTTTTTTGAAAAAACGCATTATTATAATTTGTTTATAAAAATTGTTAATAATTATTAAAATTATATCATTGTAAATGTCACGAAAGCTATTCATTAGACAATGAATATCATATTATAAACGAATATAATATTATATAAGATATGATAAAAAACGTTCTTTCTAATATTTCTTGAGTTCTTGTACATTTATTATTTTAAACGTGAATTAAAAAAAATAAAACTATATATAAAACGTGTATGTATGTGTACGGAAAACAAGCCCAAAAAAAGTTTTAGTACATTGACAAACAATATCTGCAATTTATAAGTAAAATTTTAACAGACATTTGTTTGTTAAATCCTTTAAAGACATTTTGCCTGTTAAAGTAACACACATTTTTGTCTGTTAACTGGTTTTAACAGACTTTGTCTTTAATATTTTTAAATGTGAATAAACTAATAGCCACAGCTGTTTCAATTTTTCTTTATTTCTATAAGAGAAAAAACGACTTTTCTCCTCTATTTTTTAGAGATGCTTCTTATGGTGCTAAAACATAAAATTTAATAACAACTGATAACAGTTGCTTAATGATTAAAAATTTCTAAATTCATCAACAATACATTAAAAAAACATCACCTAAAATAATACATTTTAGGTGTAACAATAAAAATAAAAAATGAAACTTACAAGTATTACACATGTGGTATTACATAACTGTCAAACTATTTTTGTTTTATAAAAATATATAATAATAGATATTTCTATTAATAATAAAAATTTTCGCAAGTTATACAAATCTTTAACATAGGTAATTTAGGTGAGTTACATTTGTACAAAGTGACTAGCAAGTGTGTTCCTTTATGTACTTGGTATTTGATTCAAGATTTTGACTCACATGAATGAATCTGATTCAATTATATTTAATCTCATTTAACAATTATTGCGTTTTATTGTAAATAATTTATTCTTGAAACCGTTTTATCAAAAAAATTAATTTCTTTTTAATAATTCAACTATGTATTTATTATATACGTTGTTTAATTTTTCAGTGTCGTGTATTATTGCAATTTTCATATTTTTTAATATGTATCATTTCTGATAACAAAGTTTTTTGATGATTGCATTCAATGTCTAATATCTTTGAGGTTCCTATGTTTGTATCAAAGCTATGGCCAGAATTTTTACAGTGTGTAACCAATGCAGATTTGTCTCTATTATGTTTCAAATCACTTATATGTTGTAAATAAAGAAAAATTGAAACAGATACTGCTATTAGTTTATTCAGTTCCTTAAAAAAATTTTTAGCTGCTGTCAGCTGCTCAAGAATAATATAATTATTGATTGATGAAGAGAAGTTTTTGATCATGGTCAGTTGTATGCTGCGATGTCTAGAGTTTGATCTTATATCCTACATGCCAAAGAACTAATATAAATATTGAAAATTATGTATGTGAAAAATTATATCAAAAATTTTTTTTAATTTAATTTTTTTATTTTTTGATGACGCATTAAAGGCACTTCGTACTGTTTGATTTTAAGGTTCATAATTTTAGTTTTTATTTAAAATTAATTTTTGATGACCACTCATCATTTTTTTCAAAACAATAAAATTGCTACTAAAATAATTTCGTTTATTAAAATTACTTATCATGTTTATAGGTGTTATTATATCCATAGTTGACCCTGGAGTATAAATTTGTTGCGCGCTTCGCGCGCATGAATGTCGCTAGTTAAGTAATAAAAAAAAACTCTAATTCTAACAAACTTCTATATAATTTTTGTCGGAAATATGCACCTTGTGCCTATGTGCATGCGTCTCACTATATATAAATCCCGCGTGGACGTCGCTGTCATCAAGCTGTTTGGACTTGATTCAACCGCCAGCCTGTTTAGTTAGTTGTACGATTGAAATTCAATAAACTCTTTCATTCCTTTTTACAACTTAAATAGCTTGTGTTTATTCATTTAAACATCTACATTTCTATCAGGTTATGTGCCCTGACCACGCTTATACTGTGTGATAGTGAACTGTAGTGTGAATTAACAAAAAAACACAACAAAATTAAATAAAATAAACGACAGTGAGTGTAAGTTAACGAAGTGCGCCCTAAGACATAGAACTGTGTTACTTAAGGTGTATTTTTGTGCGTTAAAAGAGTTTCAATACAACCACAAAAATACGCTGTAGAAGAAGTAAACGATAAGAAATCCCTGGGGGCTTATTCAGTAATACCGTAACGTCTAACGTCAAGCTTAATGCCGACGCGCGTATGCGTAGTAATAATTTTTCAGCAAATACTATTGAACATCGCGAACGTTATCTGAGATCATGTTTACGCAACGACGAAAATCTTCTAAACTAATGTGCTTAGTCAACTTTACCGACAAATTTTACAACCAACTTGAAGCTTGGTTGTAAATTGCACGTTAAACTGTTACACGTTATATTATGCATAACATATGTATATACATTAACAGAAAAGATTTCTTGAAGCAAAAGAATTACTCCGATTTGATGTGATTATTTAAATGCAAAAATAATTTCTTAGATGTAGGTAACTAGATGTTTAAATTAATTTCTTGCTTCACAGATTTTAAGTTATATCCAAGAGGATCGAGATATCTTTTCTGCCAGCGTATGTATACATATATATATATATATATATATATATATATATATATATATATATATATATATATATATATATATTTGTATACATACGTGTATGAGAATTCGATTAATTCTTGATTAGCTAGAATCTAGCTGAAATTTAGCTAAAAGATAGCTAGTAATTAGCTTAAAGTTAGCTACATTAAATCAAAACTTAGCTAAATTTAATATTAAAATTAGCTAAATTTATGCAAAATTCAGATGGAAATCAGCTAAAATTTAGCTAAAATTTAGCAAAAATTACTACTATTATATTAAAGTGAAGAATTAAGACTTTTTTTTCTTACGTGACTATCTTTTGCATTATTGTCACATACATACATACACATACTCACGTGCAGCATTAACATATAAATACACACATACACACACATACACTTATCCAAACACATAAACTTACTCATAAACACACACACATACACAATATCTATCACTCCGTCTCTCCGTCTTTGTCCCTCCGTCTTTGACTCTCTGTCTTCGTCTACGTCTCTCCATCTCCGTTTCTTGGTCTCTGTTTCTCCGTCTCCGTCATTCCGTCTCCGTCACTCCCTCTAAGTTTCTCTCTCTCCGTTTCTCCGTCTTCACTTTACCACTTTCATCTCCATCATTCCGTCTCCGTCATTCCGCCTCCGTCACTCCCTCTAAGTTTCTCTGTCTCCGTTTCTCCATCTTCGCTTTACCACTTCCGTCTCCATCATTCCGTCTCCGCCATTCCGCCTCCGTCATTCCGTCTCCGTCATTCCGTCTTCATCTCTCCGTCTCTGCATCCGTCTCTCTGTCTGCATCTTTCTGTCTCCGTCTCTTTGCCTCCCTTCTTCCGTCTTTGTCTCTTTGTCCCCATTTTTCGTCTTTGTCTTTTCGTTTCCGTTCCCCGTCTTTGTCTCCCCGTCTCCATCTCTCCGTATCCATCTCTCGGTCTCCATCTCTAAGTCTCCGTCTCTATGTCTCTGTCTCTATCTCACCGTCTCCCTCTCCGTCTTTGTCTCTTTATCTCCGTCTCTCCGTCTTCCTCTCCATGTTCGTCTCTCCATACCCGTCGCTCTGTCTTCGTTTCTCCGTCTCTATGTGTCTCCGTTTCTCTGTCTCCGTCTCTCTGTCTCTGTCTCTCTGTCTCCGTCTCTCTGTCTCCGTCTCTCTGTCTCCGTCTTTCTGTTTCCATCTTTCTGTCTTCGTCTCTTGGTCTCCGTTCTTCCGTCTTTGTCTCTTCGTATCCGCTTTTTTATCTTTGTCTCTTCGTTTCCGTTCCTCCGTTTTTGTCTCTCCGTCTTCGTCTCTATTTCTTCGTCTCTATGTCTCCGTCTCTGTATCCAACTCTTCGTCCCCCTCTCCGTCATCGTCTCTCCATCTCCATCTCTCCATCTTCGTTTCTCCGTCTCTAAGTGTTTTCGTTTCTCTGTCTCCGTCTTTCTGTCTCCGTTTCTTTGTCTCCGTTCTTCCATCTTTGTCTCTTCATCTCCGTTTTTTCGTGTTTGTCTATTTGTCTCTATTTCTCTGTCTTTGACTTTTTGTCTCTGTTAATCTGTCTTTGTCTCTTTGTTTCCGTCTCTGTCTCTTTGTCTATGTCTTCATCCCTCCGTCTACGTCTCTCCGTCTCCATTCTTCCGTTTTCGTCACTCCGTCTCTTCCTTTCTATCTCTCCATCTCCGTTTGTTCGTCTTCGTTCCTCTGTTCTGTGTCTCATTTTTCCGTCTCTATCTTTTCGTCTGCGTGTCCATCCCCCTGTTTTCCTTTTTATAAAATTGTTCCGTGACTCCGACGCCACCCTTTGACTCTGTTTCTTTGTTTCTGTTCATACACACGTACGTCTACACATTGATGCTGATGTTTGAGTTGATGATGATGATGATGATGATGATGATGATGATGATGATGATCATAATATGGTTATTGTGTAATGAATTTCAAATTTTACGTTTCGTCCCAGATCTGTTTATAGGACTCATCAGTAAAGCTTTGTAAAAGAATACGATCTATATAATTAGCCATTTTTATAGTTTAATCTGATTGGATAAAAAAATTTTTAGATAAATATTTTCATTTCTGAACTTATATTTGTAATTAATTTGAAGCATTTTGAGAAATCATCAGCTAAAGCTTTTGTTGAGGGCGCATCAAGGCTCGATTCTATAGTGATTATTTATAATTATATTTTCTTGTATTATTTGATTTATTCAGATTGTCTTCTTTATTATAACAGATCCTGCTTTAGTCAATACTTTTAATAATATTTCAGTTTTTTTTTGCTTAGCACTAATATTAATATCCGCGTTTCTTTAATTACCCAGCGCTTACAATAGCAGTCGTGTTATTTTTATTATACAACGTTTACAATAAAAGTCGCGTTTTATCGAAAACATCGTGCTCACATTGGCGGTCGAGTTCCTTTAACTACACAGCGTTCAAAATAGCAGCCGTGAATACTTAATAACACAGCGTTTTCAATAGCAGCCGCGTATTTTTGACGACACAGCGCTCAAAATAGTAGCCGCGAATTTGTAACTACACAGCGCATAAAAAAGCAACTGCGAATTCTTAATTACACAGCGCTAACAATAGCAGCCGCGTTTTTTTAACCACACAGCGCTAAAAAAAGCAGCTGCGAATTTGTAACTACACAGCGCTTAAAATAGCTGCCGCGAATTTTTAATCACACAGCGCTTACAGTAGTTTTTGCGTTTTTCATCTTTAGCTCTTAAAATAGAAGCCGCGTTTTTTAAACCAGATGGTGCTCTGAAAAGCAGTCGCGAATTTTTAATAACACAGCACTGACAACAGTTTTAGTGTTCTTCCCCATTACAGCACTTACAATAGAAGCTATGTTTTTTTAAATACACAGCATTTGAAAAAGCAATCGCGTTTTTTCAATGGCACAGAACTAACAATAACAGTCGTGATTTTTTATAGTCCAGTCATTGGAGGCAAAAATAAGGTATAACCTGGAAATTCTTTCGATTAGCACCGATTTTCATAAAACTTTAGGATTAAGCTTATATTACCCTATAGATCAAAAGTTATACATCGGCGAGGTGCGCTTTTTGCTTTAAAGGGGTAAAAACTACCCTTAAAGTTGAAAAATAGTAAAAATGCCGATTTACGCTTATAAATAATTAAAATAATCTTGGAATGTCTAAAATAAGTATTGTTTAATATTGTGGAACATAATTAATGATATTAAGCATTTTTACAACCCTTAAAAACCACCCCTTTGACTTAATAAAAAGAGCATATATAGTTTTTAACATTAAAAAATATTTTCATGATACAATTATGGAAAAATATTAACGTTTTAAGTTTATGATATAATTTTTAATTTATTACATTGTTTCAACCCTTAAAAACTACCCCTTATGATGAAAAATAGAAAAAAATAATTTTGAACATGTAAATTATTTTGTAATGACATATTTATATTAAATTAGACATTTTTTCACAGTTTATAATGATTTTTATTTTATTGTAACATTTCAACCCTTAAAAACAACCCTTGATGATAAAATGCCAAAAAAACGAGTCTTTAGTACTTTTAATAATTTAATAACTTTTATTCTATTAATAATATATTTTTTATGTCTTATTATAGAATTTAGAATATATTTAAGTATTTTACATTTAAAAATGACTATTTATGGTTAAAATTATAAGGCTATCATAACTTAAAAATTATTATTTTTATTATTATTATTATTATTATTATTATTATTATTATTATTATTATTATTATTATTATTATTATTATTATTATTATTATTATTATTATTATTATTATTATTATTATTATTATTATTATTATTATTATTATTATTATTATTATTATTATTATTATTATTATAAGAACAAAATAAAAAAAATACAAATATTTCACTTACATTTTAAACAAATTTTTTTAAATTCTATTCATGATCAATTTCGACTTCTTCTTCTTCTTCTGGATCTGTAATCGGAGGACAGTTTAGACAATTGTCACCGGAGCATGTTCCACATGTCGAGTTAAAAAATAATCCTAATTTTCTGCAACTGCAATTAGCACCGCAAGTAGTCTTATAGTTGCAAAAAATCATTCTTTGAAGCTGTTCTAGTGCAGGATGGTTTAGCATTCTTGTAGGCTGTAAAAAACCATCTTTATGGATCCATCCCAAATTTGTCGGAAGAATATTTTTATTTCCCAACCATATTTGCGTTTAATATACTCTTTTAAAATGTAAAAACAATCAATGTCAAAAAATTATCTGTTACATTTTGAATTCACTAACACTTAAAAAAAAATCAGAAACATTACAATATTGACTATTTTATTAATATTATCAAAACAGAATGTGTTTACACTTTCAATTTTGGAAAGATACTGACGTTCCGCAAAATAGATTTACGTCACATGTACAATACATTCAAATATAAAAACATACATACACACACACACACACACACACACACACACACACACACACACACACACACACACACACATAATGACAGGTAAGAAAAAGAAGAAAAAATGTATAGAAATCTTATTTGTATAGACGTATATATCGCACACGGCAGCTGTTTCAAATCGGCAAGCTACATAGTCTCATTTCTTTTCTTCTACCTGAGTTTATACTTATATGATATATATATATATATATATATATATATGTATGTCCACTTTCTAAATATACATATAGGAACTGAAAAGAATAGAAGCTTTATACCGTACAGACTTAAAGAAGCTGTAAAATATTTATATGTATGTATCTAAAATACTCGAAAATAAACGAATTTATGCGCTCCGAAAATTTTACCGAAAAAGTACAATTAGTTTTTTTTTTATAACTCCGCTAATTTTAAAGCTTTTTAATTGCTCCAAAATGGATTTAGTAGGTAATTGTATCATCTTTAAGTCATGTAAATATCAATTTTTAAAAAGTTTTATTTTTTGAGATTTTTTAGTTTGAAGGGCCAAAAATAGGTGGTACTTGGCTCTGATTACAGAATTCTAACACTAATATCTCAGTTGATTTTTATCGGACAAAAATAAAAAAAAAAAGCAAAATATTCATGAAAAAAAAGCTATATTTTTTAACTTTAGTACTTTTTACGTACATCTGTTAATTATTGAGATATTTTAAAAAAAGGATGAATTTTTGAAAAATAAAAAAAATTTTTTTTTATATAAACTTGATTTTTTTTAAAAATAAGCATCCTTAATTGCTGAAACTTCTAGAACACATAGTTGGTACCTAAATAAGATAAACCCTGAAAGGATTTCTTTATATTTCAAAACCTGTCTTAATGACAGTGGTTTTAATATTGAAATTTTATTGTCAAACTATATAAAATAATTTTATTTTACTTGTCACTCCTTTAATTTTTATACTATTGACTTGAAACAAAAATGATTTAAAAGGTAATCTCAATACCTTCAAATAATATTCTATACATTTTCCTCAAAAAGTATGCCATTTTTCTGTTATTTAACGTTGAATATTGCTCTTAAAGTTTCAAGCGTAACAGTATTAATATTCAATAATTTATAATTCGTTATGTATTATATATAAAATAATGATTAACAATGGAATCGTTTTGTTTTTTTACAAGCTTTATTTTTGTTTCTTATGAGTTTTTTGATAAAATTAAAACTTTTCAAGTTATTTCATGAAAAACCGTCAGAAAACATGCTTTTTTACACTTAAAATCTATGTTTTCAATCACCTACAAATCGAAAAGTATTCATTTAACAAAAAAACTCATTAAAAACTTTTTGCTTTAAATTGATTTTTACATCGAATTATATGGTTTTTTTTTCTCACCGCCTCCGAGAAGGGGCGGCTTCCGCCCCCTGGGCAAAAGCGTACATCGGCATTATATAACTTTTGTTTTTTGGACTATTCTTTACCTACTGACAAATTTTCATGTTAATCCATCCTAACCGACAAAATTTCAAGCTAAAATGCTTTAATGACTGGACTATTACCACACAGCGTTAAACTCTACTTCATAATTTTTAATTTTTTTCTATTTAATATTATATTAGAGTTAAATATGTTTGATTTTATTTTCTTATTCGTTATATTTAATTTTTCTATTGTAATTTTTATAATATTTTTTTGTAAACGATGTTTTTAGTATGGACCATTTTATCTTTAACTTTTCTTAATTTTTCTGATAATAATATTTTCATTTTATTTTTATTAGTCGACCTTGAAAGTGCCACGTATAACTGCTCATGACTGAAAATTGATGTTGGTAAATACACTCCTACTTTTTTAAATGATTGTCCTTGCGACTTATTAATAGTCATTGCATGAACAAGTTTTACAGGAAATTTTTTTCTGGTCATCTAAAATGGCAGTTCATCATTTGCTGATAAGGTCATACGTGGTAAAAATATAGTGCTCCCTGTTAATATTCGTGCAATAAAAGTAAATTGTTTACACGGAGAAAGTTTTGCCTCAATAAAGATGATGCGCGTCGCACTAGAAAAAGTGATGCCTTTTGCACCGTGAATCACGAATAATGCTTCGCATTTCATAATTCATACATCACTTTTTGTAGTGCATAAGCGCCGAAACACAATGCGCGAGGAGGCGGCGCACTGTATTTCGTCGCCTACGGTGGCGCCGCATCGAAAAACTTGATGCATGTTCGATATTTATCGTGCATGCGAGCCACTTTGTGGAGCGTTTTAAAAACGCACTATCTTTTATGATGTGAAACTTTCTCGGTGTACTAGTCGGGTTCAGTTACAAAGTCTTTCATTCAAATTAACATTTTTTAGAAGAATTACTATAGCTCCTTTTTCTAATTGTAATCTATGTGGAGGTAAACCGTTAATTGTTAGAGAATTTCAAAATTCTGGTGTCAAAATTGCGTCTAAGCTTTCAATATTTGCATCTTTTGCAGAGTCAATGCTCAAGTACTCTATTATTCGTTCATTTATTTTGAATGAAATTTTTTCATTCATTTCTGTTAAATCTACGTTTCTCGGTGCTAATATAATTTTTTTGTAATAGTCACAATTTTCAATATTTATATTATGCCCGTAAATTTCATCAATTACATTACATTGAGAATGTTCTCATAAATAGCTTTTTTTGACACAATTTTCTACTATCTGTGTTCTATTTCCATATTTTACTATTAGTAATGTTTGTCTAAAACTACCTGATATGATAAATGTTTTCCCTTGAAACGGATAATTATTATCACATACATCTTTAAACATGCGATCGGCAGGTTCAAAAGCGTATTTTAATGTCATTGTGATTTCATCCCAGATGAGAATTGATACATTTTTTATTTTTTCACCTATTTCGCTGTTTGCACTAATATTACATATTATGTCTTCAGATATGTTTAACAGTAATTTAAATGCTGTATGTATTGTTACACCGTCTTGTAATAAATTAGCCGCTATACCTGTCCATAATACAACTAAATAGTTGATTGCATGAATTTTTAGATAAGTTATAATTGTATTTAATAAGTACCTTTTACCACTTCCGCCTGGACCGTCTATATATATATACTTTCCAGTGCAGTTTGTATTCAATGAATTTATAACTGCATTAGAAATAGCCGTTTGAGCATTTGTTAGAGTATCAATGGTTGACCCCATATTATTAACTTTATTTACTGTATTATATTCAATTTCATTATTTTTAATATAGTATTCTGAAGTAGTAGTCCAGTCAAAGTAGTTCATTTTAATCGATTTTTTTGCAAAACGTGCTACAGCCCTAGTTTTTTGCATAAATATATTGTAGGTAATATGTATAATAAGAATATCGATGTGCGCCATCTCAAAAAGTTGCGGAAATTGTTTATAAACAAATTAAGATAGGAAAATCGACTTTTTTTTCTATTTTACTCTGTTAATGCGCTGCTTTTGACTCTAGAAGAAAATTTTTTAACAAAAGTTGTTCAGAATTTAATTTTCTTCAAGACTATGGGTGTGCGATTTTCTAAAATTTTCAAATTTCCTCGGGAAATGAAGTTTTTCCGAGAAAATAGGTAATTTTTCAAATTAAAGTTAAAGACAGATATTTTATTCAAAATTCGATGAAACTTTGGGAAAAGAAAAATTTTCTATTGTCTTTAATCCTTCTCCAAGCCGATTTGTTTCGGCCCGTAAGAAGAGCAACAATTAATTTGTTTATTAAAAAAAAGTCGAAAATTCAAACTGATGCCAAGTCAACAATAATTATTGCAAGTATGTTAAACTTCTTGAGCATGTAATGGTAGGAGACCTTTATCATAAACGATTATAAAAATTTGAATTTTTAATTTTTTTGCACTATTTTTTACTGTTTTTCCGATTTTACAATTTTAATTCTTATAAATAAATTCATATATTTCAGTCAATTTTTAATATATTTTAATATTATAAAATGGAAAAGAAAGGTCTCTTCAAGACCTTTAATTTGAATTTTTTAGAAGTTTTTTATCGTGAAAATGAGAAGAGTAACATGGCTTTGACTTTGACTAACAATTGCGCCATTGTTTTTAAACATTTTAACTCGTTTCAAAGTTTAATAGTTTATGATATAAATTATTTATTGGTAAAACGGCATTAATGTTTACCAAGTGGTTCTTATATATATCATCGTTTCTAAATTTTCTTGCACATTACATTGAGTGCGAATATCAGGTAACAGAGTATATAAACGGCCAGCGCGCATGCGCACGGTGGTATCTTTTTCTTCACGGAATAACAGAAAAAAATTTTCAAAAGTTCAAATTCATATTGCATATGAAAATTAACAATATCTCTGGTAATTATGGTCCGATTTACATGTTTCTTTTTTTAATCTAGGGTAGCGCGTGAAAATAATAATAACTTTGATATTAGTTTTGGAAACTTTTGTATACATTTGTTATAAATAATGATAATTGCAAATGAAAAATCTTTTCGAATTATTTGCAAAATTATAAGTTTAGGTAAAGAAATTATATTGTCAAAATATTTATAATATAATATTAATAGTTTTTTTATCAAATCTAGAATTGCAAGTTTAATTAAGCATGTGTATAATGAACCTTACAATGTATTTTATTATAAATTGTTTCTTTTAGGGTTACTTTTAATTGTAAAACATTCTTGTGTTTTAAACAAACCAGCATTAAGTTTATAAGATTAAATACGTAATCTGTAATAATAAATGTTTATTAATCTCAATATTTAGTAAGTCTGAAATTATAAATATAATAATTTATCATTCATTTTGATAATTTATTTTATAGGAATATGTATTTTTAGGATAAAGAAATTTATAAAGATAAAAGGAACAATAAATATAGTAGTATTTTAAAAATCTTTCTACGTTTGTAAATATTAGATTATATTTTATAAAATTAATATTGGTCTGTAACAAAAGAATGTTTTACTTTTGTACGTTTATAATTTATGAAAAATTTCAAATAATGAAAATTCACCGCAAAAGATATAATTTATAATAAAACACATTGTAAGGTTCATTATACATATGTTTAATTAAACTTACAATTCTAGATATGATAAAAAAACTATTAATATTATATCATAAATATTTTGACAATATAATTTCGTTTTTATTATAAAACCTATTTAATAAAAATTGGTCGTTTTTTTTTAATAAAAACAAAATTCTTCAAATTTCTTTACCTAAGCTTATAATTTTGCAAATAATTCGAAAAGATTTTTCATTTGCAATTATCATTATTTATAACAAATGTATACAAAAGTTTCCAAAACTAATATCAAAGTTATTATTATTTTCACGCGCTACCCTAGATTAAAAAAAGAAACATGTAAATCGGACCATAATTACCAGAGATATTGTTAATTTTCATATGCAATATGAATTTTAACTTTTGTAAATTTTTTTCTGTTATTCCGTGAGGAAAAAGATACCACCGTGCGCATGCGCACTGGTCGCTTATATACTTTGTTACCTGATATTTGCATTCAATGTAATGCGCAAGAAAATTTAGAAATGATGATATATATAAGAACCACTTTGTAAACATTAATGCCGTTTTACCAATAAATAATTTATATCATAAACTGGCTATTAAACTTTGAAACGAGTTAAAATGTTTAAAAACAATGGCGCAATTGTTAGTCAAAGTCAAAGCTATGTTACTCTTTTTATTTTCACGATGGAAAACTTTTAAAAAATTCAAATTAAAGGTCTTGAAGAGACGATTCTTTTCCATTTTATAATATTAAAATATATAGAAAATTTGCTAAAATATATAAATTTATTTATAAGAATTAAAATTGTAAAATCGGAAAAACAGTAAAAAATAGTGCAAAAAAATAAAAAATTCAAATATTTATAATCGTATATGATAAAGGTATCCTACCATTACATGCTCAAGAAGTTTAACATACTTGCAATAATTATTGTTGACTTGGCATCAGTTTGAATTTTCGACTTTTTTTTAATAAATAAATTAATTGTTGCTCTTCTTACGGGCCGAAACAGATCGGCTTGGAGGAGGATTAAAGACAATAGAAAAGTTTTCTTTTCCCAAAGTTTCATCGAATTTTGAATAAAATATCTGTCTTTAACTTTAATTTGAAAAATTACCTATTTTCTCGGAAAAACTTCATTTCCCGAGAAAATTTAAAAATTTTAGAAAATCGCACACCCATAGTCTCGAAGAAAATTTAATTCTGAACAACTTTTGTAAAAAAAATTTTCTTCTAGAGTCAAAAGCAGCGCAGTTACAGAGTAAAATAGAAAAAAAGTCGATTTTCCTATCTTAATTTGTTTATAAATATTTTTCCACAACTTTTTCAGTTAACGCACATCGATATTCTTATTATACATATTATCTACAATATATTTTTGCAAAAAACCGGCCTGTAACACGTTTTGCAGAAAAAAATTCTAATTTGACTGGACTATAGGTAAATTAAAGTCACTTAATGAGAATCTATTATCAGTTAAAATATCATTAATTATGCTTAATGCATATTCTTCACCTTTTTGGTCATTCGTTTTTGGAGGATAAAACTAGATTTTATAGTTTTCACATGATTCTCGAACATTAATTGGATTGTGAAACGTACAAAAGTAACCAAATAATTGACAAAGAGCTTTTGGAAATCGAGATTTACATGATTTTTTTAAACATTCATCCCAGTAATCATCGATTTTAATTCAATTTCTTGCTGTTGCTGCTTTAAAGAATGTTGGCTATGTAATTTCATTAAAATTTTTTAAGTTTTTAAAAGATGTCGCAGCTTTCACGTGAAGCAGAAGTAATCCTAAAAAGAATCGTTCTCTTTGTTCTGGATTAACTAAGTACATTCTGGTAAGAATAGATTTCATAGTCTTTTTTTATCTTCGTCCATGTTTTATGTATTTAATTAAAAACATAATGTTGCGTTATATCAAAATAAAAGCAATTATGTGTCTCTGGGTCACTTTTATTAAGTTCAAACCACGCCGATAGTGTTGTATTTACATTTTTCTTATTAATTTCGTTTTCGGATCCTTCTTTAAAATACACATATTGTTCATTTTCATTATGAACAGCTTATCCATATATTGCATGTAGAAGCTCACTAATATTATATTCCTATATGCGATGCATAGCTTCTGGCGGGCAAACGTATTTTGTATTCATATATTGTTCAATTTCATCATGAAACATATCCAAATCATTCATTTTATCCGTTTCATCATTAGTATTACTTTCAGTATTTATTTCACTAGCTTTCATTTTTATAAATGTACAATCATGTCCTTTGAAGCAGTATTTAAATAAGTATTTTATAACTCCTATTGTTGAACATAATTCAATATTAATATGACAGTTAAACTTTAGTAATAAATACGGGTTATAAGAAACCACAAATCTATTGTCTGCCCACTTTTTTTTGTGTATTATATCTCATTTTTATCATTTCTTTGTCGATGAATGGAATAACTATTTGTCATTATTGTGGTTAAATTGTTTCAGAAAATTTTTCGTACACTTTCTTGATTCTTTATCTTTACAAGGTGAGTTTTTATTCTGATCTTCACAAGGGCCAAGGATCATTAATTGTTTAACTATTTCATATAATCTGGGATTCTTATTTTTATTTGTAATTTCAGCTACTATAAATTTATCAACGTCATCACTATTGTAAATTTTATCATCTTTACTTAAAAATATTAGCATATAGGCATGCGGCAGTCCTTTATTTTAAAATTCTATTAAGTATGAACATGCAATGCATTTTCCCAAAATATAGTTTTAGAAATTTGCTCCATTATAAGTTTTAATTTTTGATAAAAAACTCTAATAACAACAGTTGGTCTATCCGTTACCTCTTCACTTTGTCCTATATTATTTGTGATTTCTTCCCATTTCGGATTGCATGTCATAGTAATGAAAAAATCTGGTTTCACAATTCTTCGTACTAATGTCATAGGATAAAGAAAATTTTGATATAAGGAGCGCGGACTTCCTGTAAAAGTTGATGGTAATATAAACATTTTTCTTATACTATAATTGTCAATAATAATTATTTCCTTTTATTAAAGCTTATTAATTTACGAAAAATTTTAAAAATTTTAATTTTAATGCAGTACAATATAATGATGTAAATATATGAAAAAATATTAAATACATATTTCATATTGACCTACTATTGTCAATTAAATTAGCAAATTTATATATAATAATATAATATATGATAAATGCAACCGAGCGACGTCAGGAGCGAGGTAAATTTTGCTCGTTCATATTAATTTTAAGTAATTTTAGGTAAATTTTGGTTCGATTTCAGCTGAATTTTAGCTGCATTTTAGATCTATTTATATTATATTATCTCCATCGCGACGATTCCAAAATCGTGCTAGACATAGTACGTGCGCTCAGCCGCTACGAGGCGCTACTCCCGCAACTGGAATAGCAAGCTTCATAGCATATATAAAGCGAGCCGCCAAGCCAGAGACAACTCTCCTCTCCTTTCGTTGTGTAAGAGTAGGATTGCTCAAAACAGTATGAGAGACCCTTACCTATACTCCTGTCTTAAGCTACGTAAGGGTGAGATCGCCCGACGTAGCCTCTGATCTTTCCGTCAGTTTAAGGGTGGGATTGCTTGACACAGACTCCTGTTTTCTGCTTCCACTATCTCCGGTCGGGGTAGACTCCTCCATTGATCTTTGGCCGAAAGTCCCCCCCCCCCTCTTCTCCCTTCATGGCGTAGAGAGTTACCTTTCTGCTTTTTTCTGTGTGATGCATTTATTGCATCTCAATAATCAATCTATTCAAGAGAATAAGAGAAAAGGATAAGCCGAGATGCACTCACGAAACCGATTGTTAATTAAAATAATTAAATAAATTAATCATTTTTATTCTTCTTGTTTGTTTTTAACAACGCGCGAATTAGTAAGAGCAGACGACTTACCAGTAGAGAGAGACACAGCTAAAGAAGAACTTAACCTCAAATCAAAACACGTGGTGAAGGAAAAACCACACTCACCATCGGTTTTTTTATGGTGCATTAGGAGTTGAGCTACGATGAAGGCTGAAACTTTATAACACTAGTGCACACAACGTATAAAGAGAAGAAAATACACATGCAAACATAACCTGTAACAGTGCTCTTGTGCATGGCCATCTTATGTTCTTGATGACGACGTGCACGCTGCGGCACTGTCAGATATACACTTACACTCACACACGCACCCCGTGTATAGGTACATACACACAATACACTCACGGTGCACGATGACGAGCGAAACCGGGAAACGACGCAAAACATTAGAAATGCGTGCTCGAGAGTAAAGAGGAAGCGTCGGTAAGAATGAAAGTGAACGAGTCACGATGGGAATTCCCGATCGATCACGGAATCGATAGGAGGCGACGGTAGAAAGAAAGAGAAAGGATATCAAGTCACGAGTAAGAAGAGTAAAGGATCAGCGAAAAAGGGGAGCCAGCTATAGTTTCTACATCAGGCTCATATATACAATATTCTATATGGGTTAATGTAGAAATAGCAGTAGTATAGAAATCCTGTATGGGTAGATGTAAAAATATCGAGCAGTATAAGTCTTGTATATGGAAATACATAGAATCGAGAGCGAGAGTGATAAAAGATAGAAAAATCGAGCGCTGAAGAGAGATAGGGATGAAGTTGCATGCAGAATAATCAAAACTAAGTATATGGAGCATTCTAAATGTAAATTCAAATGGAGCGCGCGAGAAATAAAGGGCGCTTACATCAAAGAAGCCGCCAAAAGGAAAGGTGTTGATTGGTTATAAGTCAATATCCTTTGTAATTGACAAATAACAATTACGGAAAGGATTAATAACCAATCAACTATAATTTAGTTTTGACGTAATTGATTAAAGAAGGGATGCAGAGGAAGAAGCTCGAGAAAAGACGCTCCGTCAACACTTCTCTATTGGATCTCCATTGTTACACTTGGTTGATTATTCTAATTGCTGCTCGCTGAGCTATTATTTGGGTCTTGACCCCACTATACTTGGTATTGAATTCATTAGAGATTCTTACGTTGCCATTTTGCTATTTTCATTGCACACAAAGGAGATTTTCATTTCATATTATTCGAGAGAGCTGAGGAGTTTCTTTTTTACAAAGCAGAGGAGATTTCTGATTTTTATTATCCTTGTTGGAGAGTTTTGTATTTTGGAGAGTAACACTTCTTATTATTAAGGTAAGTCCTCCATCTTACGTATTTATCAAGTGAAAACTAAGAGTCAGTGTGCGTCGCCGTTTTGCTCGTCATATTTTAGCGTTGGTTTCGCCGCCGTTGTTAATATTAATATTAAAGTCACACATTTAGTCTGATTTTTATTAATTATAATTTGTAGAAAAGTTTATTGAGTTGAGTCAGGGTTTTATTTGCACACAGTTTTCTTACACTTCATATAATTTAGAGAAATCGTCGGGTGATTAAGCTGTTAAATTAACTTGAATAAATTGAGAGTGATAATGACTCCTTTTTGTATTTTACTTGACAGTGTTACTTAAATGTGTTATTAACATTTTGTTGTTCTAAATATATAAATTGTTCATTCTGGTTTGCATCGGTGGTTTTGTCATTGTTCCCTGCGAAGACCCGATTAGAATCCACTCGATAGAGTTGATTGCTAATATATTAATAGTTTATATTCAGAGTAAAGTTAGAAAAAATAATAATTAAATTGATAGTGATTCAGAGATTATACTGTAGAGTTGAGATTATAGTAAATGTGAAATAGGGGACAAATTCTCACATTACAAATGTCCTTAGTCTGAGGCTTCGTCGGGACCGGTAAAAAAACCAGTGAAAATTTTTAGAATTTTGAGAAAGTAATTTTGAATAGCTTCAAGTGTAGAGAAATTTTTAAAGTGTAGTATAAAATAACTGTTAAAGAGAAATTTTGCGTTTTTCAAAATGGCGGCGTAGCGTGCGTTTTTGAGTCTAATTTGAGAAAGATAGCGAGCGTCAGTAGTTAGACAATAAGTGTTATAAATTTAGATAAATTTAAATTGTGTTGAATTTAAATTTTTAATTTAGAGAGTATTTATCTCCACACACACGCATACATTTATAAATTTGAGGTTTTTTACATATATATTAATTTATTCCCAAAATATTTTATCTGATTTACCCCTCTTATAAAGAACCAGACCAAGAGAAGAGGTCTTTAAATATTTTATTGAGAAGAAAGAAGAATATATTTAAAGAACCAGACCAAGAGAAGAGGTCTTTAAATATTTTATTGAAAGAAATATTTTATAGAAGAATATATTTAAAGAACCAGACCAAGAGAAGAGGTCTTTAAATATTTTATTAAGAAGAAAGAAGAATATATTTTTTTTCAATTGAGAGAAATATTTTCTAGACAAGAAAATTATTTATCAAGATAAATTTATTTTATATTATCAAGAGAAAATTTTTTTTAATTCATCGAGAGTTGAGAAAGGAGTCAAGAGTTGAGAAAATAATTTTCTTTTATTATTAAAATCTAATTTATCGAGAGTTGAGAAAAGAGGAGTCAAGAGTTGAGTAAATGATTTTTTTTCTTCTAATTAAAATAAATTTTATCGAGAGTTGAGAAAGAAAGTATTAAGAAAAGAGAAGAGATTATTTTTCGAGGTCAGAGGGGTAGCTTAATAAAACAGAGTTAGAGAAGAGAAACTTTCTTAATTTTCATTTATTGAGAAGAGATTTACGGAGAAATTTTTATTTATTGAGAAGAGATATATTGACAAATACTCAAGATTATTTTATTTATTCAAGAAGAGCGTAAAAGAAAAGAAAATTTAAGTCTTATTTTTTAACAAGATTTTTTATTTTTCCTTCTGAATAAAAATAAAAAGGTAATCACCAGAGTATAAATTTATTTAATTTGACATATTTTAAATATTTATTCTAAATATATATTGTATATTATTCACTGTGTGTGGAGATAGGTTAGAGATGAGTGTATATATAAAAAGCGATTTCTAGTGTGTGAATGTCTATTAGCCTTAACCTTTTTATTAGCCTATTACCCCAAAATAATTAAGTCCCTTTTGTGTGAGATAATTTTTTTTTATTATTATCATAAGAAAAGAATTTATCGAGCCATCCTTTTTACCCTTCGGAACGTGTACCTTCGCTAATAACACCTCTATTTGAAATTTCTAGAGGTGGTTAGTTTATTTTGCTCTAAATTTATTCAGTTTCTTCTCATTCTTGTTTCCCTTTTCAAGAAATTTCCAGCAAATAATAAAATAGATATTCAAGAAAAGTCAAGATTATCTAGATTTGAGTAGGGAGAAGAGTAAAATATAAGAAGTTATTATTAACAGTGGAAGATTATTCAGAGCAGTTGAGGCGACTAATTAGTAGTTCTGAGATTTTAAGAAATTTATACGAGGATATCAGAGATTGGCCTATTAAAAGAACAAATGCGGAGTTGAACGAGTTTGATCTTAATACTCAAGGATCAGAGAAAACTCTTCGAGAGCGATTATATAGAGCAGAGTTACGAAAAGCTGGGGTATATCAAGTTGCGTGGATTCCTGAGGTTGACGAACGTGGTTCATTATTAAAGTCGTTGGTTCCAAATATGAGTGATTCGGACATACACACACAAATGGAGCCTCAAATAGTAACAGCGTCGGGACAAGACTCTGGAGAATCAGAGGGGGCTAAAGACGACGACACTAGGAGGTCTATAATTTTAAATGAAGAGAATACGAAGTTATCTCCGGTGCACAATGTTCCGATGATCTTATTCTCGTCACAGGCATCAGTGGTGACCACTGTAGCAGTAATGACTACGACTATAGCAAGTACGTTGGCTATAAGTGGCACTGATTTGCATTCAATCTATTTATTACCCAAGATGACGTCAACTACATATGAAAATAGTGCTTCAATGGGATTGCCCGCTTAAACCACTCTGGCTGAAAAAAGGCATCCAATCCATTATCCATGAGTGACTATACCATTTTGGGTTGGATTAATAAATATAGTAATCCAACAAGGTTGTCACACGATGCAAATGTGACGAAAAGGAGATATAATAATAATGATAATACTCAACCTATTGGAAATGAGTTGAGAATTGAGTTGAGTAAAAAAGTTGAAGAGTGGAGTCAAAACCAACAACGAGCAAACGAGATAACCAGCCAGAAAAGAAACAACCAATTAAGAGAAAAGGAAGATGAACTCCAACGGAAAGATCAAACAAGTTATTGCCATAAATGTCAGAAATCTGACAGAGATGATCCTCGATCCTCAGATCAGAGTAAAAGAAGTCAGGTACCGACAAACAAATCGTCAATGTTAAGATCGACCCATAATGGTATTCAAGAAATATCGAGTGGTAAGAGACATAAGAGTCATACCAGTAGACATCATAAACATTCTAAAAGTAAGCCAAGAGATCTGAGCAGCATATTTTTGGAAGACGCAAGTCACTGGTATAAAACAGCTGAGAAGAGAATTCAAGATTGGAGAGCATTCAAGAAGGCCTTCAAGAGGAGGTCACGTATCTCTGTCCTTTTCTAATAAAAAAATTGAGTTTTTTACAGAAACTAACAACTTTAGCAAAAAATGGAGAGAAAGCCGTATCTCGTATCAAAAAAAGCAATATTTTTTTTGATAAGAAAGAATTAATTTTATTGCTTTGTTTTCAAGAAAACCTTGAAAAACTTAAATCATAGAGGTTAGGGTGGACCATTTGGTTTAATAAAAATTTTATTATATAATTTATATGTATTATCAATTTTGTTATCGAAACAATCAATATTTATGTATATCTAGAGACAAAAAATTTTAATCCTCTTTACAATAAAACGTCAATGAAAACAAATATTGTGTTTTTTCAAAAGTTGTATAGCTATGAAATTTATACTAAATTTTAGCATATATTATTAATTGATTTTATAAAGTGGAATTTCAGGTTCTGACGTCCCAAAGCGCCCTGTTTTTTCCCTTTTTTTCGTATATTATTATAATTTGTATTTTTATTTAATTTCATTTTCTTATTTTTCATTATTAATTGTTATATTTTTTATTATTTAATTACTTAAAAATTTTACTATTTTGAGTTATAAACGCATAAAGGCATAGTAAGCACGTGACCTATATACAAGGTTGTATATAGGCCAACGCACAGCTGGCTTACCTCACAGTGCGCTTACTATGTCGTAATATTTAAGCATATAAGAGCGAGTGAGACGGAGAAATAAAACTCCGAAACTTCGTAAAGCCTGTAAGCGCGCGCAACTTTAAAAGCTCCCCACCATTGTAAGAGAGATGGAGGGAATCTCTGCGTGTATAAAACCACGAGTCTCACTGACTCACGCGCCTTATTCTCAAATCAACTTTGACGGGTAACACATAGGGACATACAAGCGCTTAGGCTTAACGCCCTTTATTTACCTGAGTTGGTATTGAATTAAAATTTTGAATTAATTTCTCTCTTGGCTTAACAAAAGAAACGATTGGGACATACAAGCGTTTAAGCTTAACGCCCTTTGTTTCTTAAAACCTAAATTAAGAATAAGACTTAATTTCTTAAACCGATAACAATTGGAACATATAAGCGCCTAAGCTTAATGCCCTTTGTTATCTAAGGTTTTATTAAAAAAAGAAATTTAAATTGAGCTCTATTGAGTCTGAGGACATACAAGCGCTCTAGGCTTAAATCCCCAGGTTAATATCCAGAGCTATAAAATAAAATAAAATAAATTGAGCTTACGTTCTTAAAGAGCTTCTCTCTTTCTCTCACCTTAGAGTTTTTTTTATTGTTTTGTAATTACATACATATATTTTTGTTTAAAATAAAAGAATGTTTAATATAATATATATTTCCTTTTATTATTAATAATAATAATACATTAAATACTAACAAAGGAAACGCCTAGCTTTATTACTAAGCTGGCGTTTCACTAATAAAATATTTAACAGCTACCCTCCAATCTGGCCTATTGCCCGAACGGATCTTTTCGTGGTTTGCTAGTAAAGTATTTAATAGCTACCCTTCCATCTGACTCACTGCCCGAACGGAGCTTGCGTAGTTTATTAAATACATTAAAGAAAATAAGGCTGCAAAGTTGGCTAACACAGCTTTCTTAATTCTCTGAAGCAACCTATGCATTTTAGCGAAAAAAGTAAAAAATAAAAGTATTGGAGAATAAAAAACCTACAATTTGAGCACTACCGCGATTATTTTTGTCAATTCGTTATTGCAAAAAAGCCAAAAAAAAACATAAAAAATGTCCATTTCTTGGATATCAATTATTTATTGCAAAAATAACTTTTTAAATATTTTTAAATTTTTAAAAGGAAACCTTCATGAATACGAATAGAAAGAGAGGTTGTAAAAGCAAATTGGCTTATTTGTTGCTGAGATATTCCCTATGATTTATCCCAACACGCATCATGTTTATTGCTATAATTTTTTTTTGGCTGAACATATTAAGTTGCATAAGGGCTTAAACTCCTCATGAAGGTTCCAATTTTCATATTTTGTTAAGAACAAATGAGAAAATTGAATTGCAATATTTTTTATAACGCTTTAAAAAAGAGGGTGTTTTTTTTATAAATAAATGAAGCTGGGACTTTATTTATAACTTTTATGAATTTTATATTTGAATATTCTTATAGCTGTGTTCGAAACGAAGATTTAAAAAAAAAGAACTCTCTAAGGCCAATAGGAGCCGAGATAAGATCTTTTTTTTTTAATCACCGTCACTTTGTTAACCGACTTCAAAAAGGAGAAGGTTCTCAATTCGACTAAATTTTTTTTTTTTTATAACAATTAAGAAACGAATCAAGCGTCATTTTTTAGTTAAAGACTTATATTTCCAAAATCTATGATTAGATTTTAAAAAATGCGACTCTTTATTATTAAAACTAAAATAATAATAACATACAAATAATAACGTCAAGGTCGGAGTCGTGGTGGGGATGCTTATCTTTGCGCGTGAGGAAAGTTAACGAAGGACCCCATTCCAATAAAATTCGTAAAAATTAACCGTATCTCCGTAAATAATGGACCGATTTTGATGTTTTTTTTTAATCTGGGGTACCTTGAAAAATTATTAATATCGGTGCAAATAGTTTTTTAAAATAGGGTGTATTCAAGTTAAAACCACTGTACCTAATACGGACACCTTAAACGCAAATGATTGTTGTGGCTCACTAAATCAATATTTTTAAACGTGTAATGTCTTATTTTAAAGCTAACAGAGAGAACTTTAAATTAGATATCATAAGTTTCATTTCAAGCAATATTTACGAAATGCGCGCGGATTTACGTACACGTTGTAAATAAACTTACCTTGTTATTCCTCGTAATAATTACATTTGGAACCTGGAGATAAATTTAATTAAAATTTTTATTGTTTCTATATTTTAACTAATTATTATAATTAATTTTTAGTGTCAATAAATAAAAAAATAATTATTAATAATTGCAAAAATTTTAATTGTAATAATAAAAAATGTTATCTCGATTTATTTTTACTTTTCTTTGTTTTTTATGCAAAAAAATTTTTTCATCATTAAATATATTTTTATTTTCTTTCTAAAATTAAACTACTAAGATTTTCATGTAAGGATTATTTCCTAAATATAATAGAAAAATTTATATTAAAACTGCTTTTTAATTGGAACTATTTTTATTTTTTATTTCAAGCTAAAATATTAATAATTTGTCGAGAAAATTGTGATATAAAAGGATAAAATTTATGGAAAAAGGATAAAAAAATGTTTATAATAAAATAATGTTCCAGCGTAGAAAAGAGAAAATTTTAAAGATTTAAAAACGATTCTTATTATTACCATAGAAATTATTTCAAATCAAATAATTGCTAGAAACGATAACTTTAATCTATATAATATATGAGAAGCTGTTGTTGAAATTCAATGTTTATTTAAATACAAATTTAAATTTTCTGATTACCCTTTGTTTATCGATTTTTTTAGAAAGAAAATAAAAATTTATTTAATGATGAAAAAATTTTTTTGCATAAAAACAAAGAAAAGTAAAAAAAATCGAGATAACAATTTTTATTATTACTATTAAAATTTTTGCAATAATTAATAATTACTTTTTTATTTATTGAAACTAAAAATTAATTATAATAATTAGTTACAATATAGAAACAATAAAAATTTTAATTAAACTTGTCTCCAGGTTCCAAATGTAATAATTACGAAGAATAACAAGGTAAGTTCATTTACAACATTTACGTAAATCTGCGCGCATTTCGTAAATATTGCTTAAAATGAAACTCATGATATCTCATTTTATAGTTCTTTCTTTCAGCTTTAAAATAAGACATTACACGTCTAAAAATATTGATTAGTTTGCCACAACAATCATTTGCGTTTAAGGTGTCCGTATTAGGGACAGTTGTTTTACTTTAAATACACACTATTTTGAAAAACTATTAGCACCAATATCAATAATTTTTCAAGGTACTCCCAATAAAAAAAAATCAAAATTTGTCCATTATTTACGGAGATACGGTTAATTTTTACGAATTTCATTGGAACGGGGTACTTCGTTAACTTTCCTCACGCGCAAAGATAAGCATCCCCACCACGACTCCGACCTTGACATTATTATTTGTATGTTATTATTATTTTAGTTTTAATAATAAAGAGTCGCATTTTTTAAAATCTAATCATAGATTTTTTAAATATAAGTCTTTAATTAAAAAATGACGCTTGATTCGTTTCTTAATTGTTATAAACAAAGTAACTGTGATTTAAAAAAAAAAAATCTTATCTCGGCTCCTATTGGCCTTAGAGAGTTCTTTTTTTTTAAATCTTCGTTTCGAACACAGCTATAAGAATATTCAAATATAAAATTCGTAAAAGTTATAAATAAAGTCCCAGCTTCATTTATTTATAAAAAAACACCCTCTTTTTTAAAGCGTTATAAAAAGTATTGCAATTCAATTTACTCATTTGCTCTTAACAAAATATGAAAATTTGAACCTTCATGAGGAGTTTAAGCCCTTATGCAACTCAATATGTTCAGACAAAAAAAATTATAGCAATAAACATGATGCGTGTTGGGATAAATCATAGGGAATATCTCAGCAACAAATAAACCAATTTGCTTTTACAACCTCTCTTTCTATTCGTATTCATGAAGGCTTCCTTCTAAAAGTTTAAAAATATTAAAAAAATTATTTTTGCAACAAATAATTGATATCCAAGAAATGGCCATTTTTTATGTTTTTTTTTTGGCTTTTTTGCAATAACGAATTGACAAAAATAATCGCGGTAGTGCTCAAATTGTAGGTTTTTTTATTCTCTAATACTTTTATTTTTTACTTTTTTTGCTAAAATGCATAGGTTGCTTCAGAGAATTAAAAAATCTATTTTAGCCAACTTTGCAGCATTTTCTACCGTTTTTTTGGTTACATTGTATGTAGAGTATGTTTTTTCATCGCCCTTAACAACTCTATATAGGTTTCATCAAGCCCCTAATTAATGTCCTCAAAATGTCTCTATTGATTCGACTATATGGGTGGTGTGGAAAGTTGTCTAAGGAACGTAGATATTACTCGATGGTTAACCTTTAGAGGACGGGAAATTTGGAATTTCCAATTTCTCAGTATTTTCTATGAAAAATATAATATGTGTCTCTAATAACGGGAAATACTCATATCTAAAGTGTCTATCCATGGTCGAGCCACTATAGTGGCTTTCCTGTCCCCTAAAGCTTAAAAAATAATTATATCAACAATCTATATTATTGGTGACTATGCATTAAATATATATTTTATTAAATAGCCTTAAGTAAGTATTTCATAAATATAAAATTTAAAAATTTTTTGAATTTCTTTCTTAATGGTTTATAATGATTTTAAGAAGAGTGTATGAGGGGTATGAGTGGTTATGAGAGGTGACTTATGGAGCGAGGGGATGACTTGTGGAGCGAGGGGATGACCTGTGGAGTGAGGGGCGACTTGGGTAGACAGGGGTGACTGGGGTAGTGAGGGGTATCGTTCTTATTTGAAAAAAAAAGACATTTCAAGAGACATTCTTACGTTATTTTGAGGGGTAACTTGTGATCATTTGAGGAGGAGGGAAAAATAATGAGGGGTAGTAGTGGAGGGGTAACAATAAAAAAAAGGTTTTTTAATGAAATCATATATTAATCTAGATTTGCATTTTATATTCTATATTAACAACTACAGTTTCTCGATTTAATTGTTTAGTTTATTGCAAAACTTAAAAATATTGGTTTTCAAAATTTCATCTTTTAAAATGAAAATGTTGGCTTGGATAATGTTGAGTTAGAAAAATATATAATAAAAATAAAAATACCGATTTATTTCTAATGTGAATGTTAGATGCTGTGTGTTTTAAGGCGAATACAGTTAAAAATCATTTTTTCTCTGTATTGGGTGTAACGGTTATTTTGCCCGTTACAAAAAAAGAAATATATCTATTAATTGAATATTAAATTTTGTTCAGTCTATAAATCTTATTAAAAGCAGAGTTGCCGCCAACTTATTAGAAAATAATCATATATCTATATTGCGCAGCAAACTCAACGTGCTAGTCAGTCAAACGTATATTGACTTGCGACAAGGCTTTATACTATATACTCGTCGCTGAGCGTCTCTCTCTCTCTCTCTCTCTCTCTTACCTGATCGAGAGACGCAATGCCGGTAGTTCAGCTTTCCTTATTTTACGCCAAGATATATATATTTTATGATATAAAAAAATAAGGATCGCGGAGGCGTCGGGGTAAGCAAATTGATTCAGGTCTTTAGGTTAATGTGAATCTATTAAATAAGTAAGAAAGTAATACAATAAAATAGATTTAGATAAAAAATAAGAACAAAGTTTATTAAAGATAATTCTAAGGGGGGAACGCGACGCGAACTAGATTACGTTGAGATATTGTACGAACGCGCGCACTCTCTGTGTTAAAATTTCTTCGAGGAAAGAAATTTTAACCAAATAGATATAACAAGATGAACTTACGAATACGCGTAGAAGCTTCTATTACAACCAAAATACGTACGCTAGAAATGTCCCGCCGTTGGCCAACAAAAGACGCGATACGCCGCAACCTGTTCGCTGAGGCTCGTAGAAGACAGCCAAGACCAGCACGTACAACCAGGAGGTGATGACGATCTTCTAGCAGCGATCTTCCTTTATCCTTTTCTCCAAAACTATATGCGGCACTACACCAACGCGTCTATTAACTTAAGACTTAAATAAGAGCCGAAAGCTATGGCGATGATGCGTGCTTGTAGGCCACTAAAGGCAGGAATATATATAAGCCGACGTGTGCGCTTATGAACAGCCGGAAATGTTCTGTCTTGCCTCAGGGCTCTCTTGCTCCTCGCGCACGCGCTGCTCATCGAGTTACGTGCTTCTTGACGTAACTTATACGAGGTATCTGACTGAGCGCGTGTCATTTGATTTTACCTACCCGCGCAAGATTCGAACATGGTAGAATACCGTGACATGGGATTTAAAATGAATGGGTCATGACATTTCTTTCTAATTATTATTTTGGATATATAATTATTAACATATAAAATTAAACAAGTTATAAAATATTACTTAAGTTTTCATAACGTCCCAATCAATGGTCCATTTTAAATCCTGATACTGAAGTCGTAGAGAACTAAGATCTAATATAAATCTACAAAAAGAGTAGTAAATTGTAATTTATTTGCGTATTGATATGTCAAAAATTTATAAAAACAATTTTTTTGTAATGATGTTAATTTTGATATAATAATCATTCGAAATTATTTTTATTTGGAATATTTATGTTGTAGCAGTCTGTTGTGAAAGATTTAATAATGAACTAAAACATTATTTCATATGTGTTTATCGATTATTTAAAAGAGTAGAGTCCTTAACGCTTTTCGACGTCGGAACGTTAAGTTAAAAAGTTTGTGAATGACCCCCCTGAAGGAGAATTATCCGAACAAAAAAAAACGATTGTGATCATAGACGAAAGAGTTAAATTCTATACAGAACAAGGAGACGAATATGTAATAGGTTAAACCTCTTCAACAAACAAGGAAAAAAAGAAAAAGAAAAAAGCTGACGGTGGGGGCGGCACAGGGCTTCGTTCTGGGATTCGACATATGAAATATTTCCTATGACGAGATGCTCAAAATGGAAATGCCAGAAGGATGCCACATGTTTGGGTATGCAGATAACGTCGCTGTAGCCATAATTGCGAGAAATGTAGAAACAGCACAAATGCGACTCAATCATGTTATGTGCTACATAAGAAGCTGGATGGACACTCACGGTTTAGAGCTAGCAGAAGCTAAGACGGAGATCGTGCTTCTCACGAAGAAGCGCATACCACTAACACCCACATTCGATGTTGGTAATACGCGAGTGCAGGTAGAAACACACGTAAAGTACCTGGGAGTGATGCTAGATACGAGGCTCACTTTCTGGGAAAGTATTAGGAAAGGCATGGACAAGGCGGTGACGGCGATGACTGCTCTGAGCAGGGTGATGGCCAACATTGGAGGGCCTCGCCCCTGTGTCAGACGATTGCTACTACACACCGCATAGTCCATAATGCTTTACCGTGCAGAATTGTGGGCTGATGCCTTGCGATACGGAAAATATCGCAGGCGTCTAGAAACTGTACAGCGGAGGTGTGTGCTTCGAGTGACAAGTTCGTATCACACGGTCTCTGAAGCAGCCGCACTTGTAGTGGCAGGGGTTATCCCAATAGACCTGCTAGCTCAAGAGCGGAAGTTTGTCTACCAACACAAAGGGCGATTAGGGACAATGGAAGCCAAAAAGATAGCCAGAGAGCAGTCACTACAGGCCTAGCAAACGCGGTAGGAGAATGAGAAACACGGAAGATGGACATCAAAGCTAATAAAACAGCTATCCCCCTGGCTCAGTCGAAATCATGGTGAGGTAAACTTCTACCTTACTCAGATGCTGACTGACCATGGTAGCTTCCGTGAATATTTGTTAAGGATAAAAATAGTCACGAATCCGAAGTGTATATACTACTAAGGCTGGAACTCTTCCACAGCGAGGAAAGAGTAACAGCTGATGATATCATCGCAGTGATGCTTTCAACGAAGCGAAAATGGAAAAGTCTGGCAAGCTACGCCGAGAACATGTTACGACAGAAGATGCCAGACCTCCATCCATAAAAGGAGAAGAACAAGAAAAAAAAATATATTAAGAAGAAAATGAATGTAAAAAAATCGGAGATGCTTTGGCGAGCAAATAGGTGACCCCACCGCGAAGTATTCCTTAAGGTTAATGCTGGGGTGAAATGAAAGTCACGGAAGGTGGATGTTACTGACCTCTCGCCGGACGATTGCATTTCCTTACGATCATCCCATGGTCAAGAGGACAGGAGGTGAGACGGACCCCTGGGACATCGATGCTCTAATTGTGGAAAGAAATGTCCTTTCCGCAGCCATGGCGACGTGCCCCGGGAACCCGTCATACCAGCTGCGAGATCCTCGCCAGCACTGCAATAAGGCTCAGCGGGCGTGAATCATGTCGCTGAGGGTCCAGTTTAGGCAGATTTACCATTTTTTACCACCTTATTGAAAAAAAAATGTTAATATTATTATTATTATTATTATTTTTTTTTTTTCAAGGTGGTAAAGAAGGGAAAATCTGCCTAAACCAGACCATCAGTAGGGAAAGTCGCAGCTCGATATTAAGCTGCGAGTTTCCTTCATTGGTTAAACGGTTTCCTGCGCCTGTCTGCTCGGGAGATGAAGAGAGTCACAATTAGGGCTTCAAATCACCCCCAGGGCATCCAGGACGAAGAAGACTGTCTAAACCCTCCGTCTCTCCTGAGTGCGAATCGATAGCAAGAAGATACCAGCGGTGCGCACTTAGAAAAGCGGTAACATCTACCTCTGTCCACCTGCAATGTAGAACCGCGTTAGCATTACTTCGCCGATGCAGGTCCGTCTTAATCTACAGTCCGTTACGTTTGTCCATTCTGTCTCTACTGTCTGACTTTGTTACTCACACAATCACATTTAACAGTGCTACAATTCACACTTTAGCTGGGGTACGTGGGGTCGCAGATCTTAAAAAACACTTCTGCTTTCCCTGCGTTTAAGTATCCTTGTTTTGGATTTCTTGAGCTGCCGTGCTTCTTCCCAAATAGGTTAGCTTAAGGAACCTTCATACGGGAGTTAATTTTTGCTTCCATGAGTCTTTACTTTTCTGCTGTTAATGCTTGCCTTAAGACCTCGCATTCTCCGCTACCTGCCACGTGTGCTCGCTTCTCCTCATTAATTTTTTCGGCTGTGCACAAGAAGCAACATGCACTGGCTTCGCATGCGCCTTTTGTATTACCAGTTTTGCCACACTTAAAACAGCAAGCTGACCTGTGTGGCCCCTAGCATTCATCTTTCCGATGCCCAAATCCAAGGCATTTATGGCATCTTCTTACCATTACTCTGTGTGCAACCTTGCAGCTAATAAAGCCGATGAATATGATGATATCCACAAAACTTTTAACATTTCAATAAACGCTGAAATGCTTAATTTGAAATACTGTAACTCAGCTTCCTGACCAGGTACATAAACCTAGCACCATTCTAATTAATAGTTTTGAAGCTAATAAATAGATCCTGGTATTTTTGTAATAGTATATCAAAACTTATTCTCAATATCACGAAAATTATCGAAACAAGTAACCATTTTACGTGACAAATCATATAAAAATGCAAAATTTTCGAAGACTTATGGAAATATTTAATTTGATGTATTGGATAATTCAAAAAAATCATTAGAAATTATTTTTTGACTTCATTACGAAGAATTTAAGCCGGGTCAAACTTTGTACTGTACCTGCTCAAAAAGTTGATTAGCAGCCTGCAGAAGATATGAAGTATATTTTTGGTAAAATTTAAGATAGCTCAACATTTTTATACGGTACACAAGTTTGACCCGGCTTAAATTCTTCGTAATGAAATCAAAAAATAATTCCTTGTGATTTTTCTGGATCATCCAATACATTAAATTAAATATTCTCATAAATCTTCGAAAATTTTGCATTTTTATATGATTTGTCACGTAAAATGGTTACTCGTTTCGATAATTTTCGTGATATTGAGAATAAGTTATATATACCATTACAAAAATACCAGGATCTATTTATTAGCTACAAAACCATTAATTTGAATGATGCTAGGTTTATGTACCTGGTCAGGAAGCTGAGTTACAGTATTTTTAATTAAGCATTTCAGCGTTTATTGAAATGTTAAAAGTTTTG